>JZKD02S1675650.1:76582-86992 GCA_000966675.3 Picea glauca
ATAGCCCCTAGGAAGAATAATGTCTTAACCCAACAATTTAATCTGGGTTAATTGCCTTGTGAAAGTAGGTTAGAATGTAGATTAATTTCTTTGCTTGCCTTCCCCAAATAAAACCCACTAGAAGAAAATGCCACATCAAGCCTCCATTGCCTAATGATAGTTGAAGTGATGTCCCCTTGGTGGTGTCTAAGACAAAGTTTGGAAAACCCATAAGAAAGCACTAACGCTAAGTTTTTCCCTACACATGACTTTTCTGCTCCCGACCTATGTTACATTCAATTTCCAATGGTCCAGATCACGACGCCTAGATCAACGTCTCACACAACATTCCAGACCCCCCCTTGCGTTCTGCCTTTAACAAAAGGGGGGGGTCTGGAATTGACGATAATATTCACGCAGATATGGACGGTCCAGAGAAGAGTGCGTGAATCCACGGTTCACATTGGATTCCGGACCCCCCCGCCCGTTCTGCCTTTAATGGAGGGGGGGGTCCGAAATTGGTTATAACCTGGGCACACATCTAGACGGCCTAGAACAAAGCACTCACATCTACAGTTCACATTAAATTCCGGACCCCCCCCTCTGTTCTGCCTTTAATGGAGTGGGGGGGTCCGGAATCGGTATTAAGGAGCGCGCTAAGATCAGTGGTTAGGAAACCAATGCGCAGATCAATGGATATAAATGGATTTCGGACCCCACCTGGTGTCCTGCCTTTAACCAAAGGGGGGGGTCCAGAAAAGATATTTCCTTTCGACGAGCCCCTGCTCCTACCTGGCGTCGGTTTATTGGTTTTCAAGTCCCATCCTTCACATGCTCTCTGACAGCCCGTCACTCATGGACATCATTCTCCACTGAGTCCACTTGTCCCACTTGTTACTGGTTTGAGTCCCATCCCATAACTGCTGTCATTCCCTGCTGTCAGGTCTTTATCCTTCCCATTCTTGATCAGCCCCTTTTGGTGACTTTTACCTCCAATCACCAGCCTCCACATCACCCTTCCGTATACTTTGGCCACCGTCACCTGCCAACTCATCGTAAGTGGCCCGTTGTCAATTAATAACTGGGCAATATACCCATTTTCATGCTGACCATTTTCCCGCATCCAACCGACCCATTTTTGAATAAAACTATTGTTCTCCCTGTTCATTCGTTATTCGTCCATCGCACCAGAAACCTCTTATTCCTCCATTGCTTCCACATCGCCTTCACCTACAGTCCAATTGACCGCACTAACGTATTGTTTATTTGCAGGTATAGTAGATGAAATGGTGTCAAAGTCCAGACAAGTGGAAGAAGAAGAAAGTCATTTTCTTCCTCCTCCGGTTGACCTGGATAAAATTCCCTTGGTCGATAAATATCGTTTGATAGCAGATACTATCTGTAGTTTTGACTTCTCTGATCTACAGTCATGGCTTTGGGAGGTGTTCCTGGACCAGAGTGACGAGATTGGACTCTGGGAGTCCAATTGTCCCCTGTATCTATTTCCCCAGATTCATCATTTCCCAGAATTCGCCCTCAAATGCCAAGCCCATTATGTCCCCGACCAGAAATCCATCGTTTATTCATTTGGAGACGTCCTCTTCTTCATCACCCCAGAAGATATTGACCAGATAATGCAGATTACCCATGTTGAATCTACGTCCCCATTCAACTTAGAAATCCTCACTAAGCTATATCAAAAAATAACTTTCCCCCAGAGAGCTCAGATATTCGAGCTTTTTCTCCCCACTTCTGCTCCACTCCCAACCACCAATCCCCCGTACCCTTCTTCAATGTTTTCCACCAAAGGAAATCAAATCATTTCTTCCCTGTGTGCCCTGCTTGGTTACTATACTGATCAATGGGTAGATGAGCCCATCCTGGGTTTTCTATCCATCTTCTCAAACGATGAACAACCGACCACGCAGTTCGACTACAGCACTTTCCTAGCCAATAACATCCATGAACAATTTGTGAATTTCACCACAGAGTGCATGTTCAAGTATTCATCCATTCTGGCTTACATGTTCTTCTATTTCCAAGCCGACAAGTTCAATTTCTCCATGCAGAAGATGGACGCCGACGGGAGGCCCCAGCCAGTCACAGCGTGGACTTCTCTTCTGAAACACAATTCTATTGAATACAACTTCACAGTGTTCATTGACCAGTTTTACCACCCTGTGGTAAGTATGTTGAGTGGCATGCCTGAGCCACGAATAAATGATGAAGTCCAGAGAATTCTACACCTCTCGGACAATGAAAAGACAGGAGACTGGTACTTGTATCAAAATCACTCAGAGATCCGAGTTTACGGGTGCGAATTGGCACCTTACAAGCTGTCGAGATATATACCGGTAAGGATTTTTGCATTGGAATATATTAGACAAATAATGAATTCTGATGATATTCACTTTGTTTCCCTTAAGAAGAAGCAACAATTGTGGATCAAAGGGCAGATTGGCTCTTTCATCTGCAATAGTAGAGGTGTAGGTGACGAAGCAGACAAAATGTTAAGGGATATGAAATTCCTTACAAGTTTCACCTGGCATTATGATCCCTGCGGGATTATTTCTGAAATGAGAGTGAAAAATAAAAATGTCCCATATGCGCATGAGCCTAAGCCGGAAATCGAGATATTTGCAAATCAGACAGAATGGAAGCCTGATACGTTGGTGGACGTGGAATCACCTATTGAGGTGGAAAAGCAGGTACCGTTGACAAGTGCACCACCCACCACCACACCTCAGAATCCCAAGGAAAAGAGGCCCCGACAGGAATCATCCCCTCCTGTAACTGAGGTGTCGTCATAGAAGTTTAAAATGCATGCCAAAAGACCAAAAACGGTTTCAACGACAAGCACGACAGTAGAACAAGAGGTCACAGCCACCACAGTGACCACCACAGGGGTCAAGCCAGCCAGTCTACCTTTCGGCTTGAGTCAGCATGAGGAAATAACAACAACATTGAAATCCGTCGATTCTCCCTTAGATACTCAGCCGAGTAAGACTGGGCCCAAGTTGGGCATTTTTGAAAAGTATGATTTGATTAAGAAGAAAAACCAGACTCTTACTACCAGCACTTATGCCTAGTTTTAGAAGCAGTCGTCCACAACTCAGCATAGGCTTCTTTCGGCATTTGATACGGAAAAGGGTAGGATGCATATGGCTTACCTCCAAGCACAAGTGTCAGATCCCAAGGTTATATCAGATTATAAAAGGGCCACATTTGAGTTTCAGGCTAAAGACGTGCATCCAACAGATCAGATGGATCTGCACAAGCAAACTGGCAAGATGGTTTTCCACACTTTGGCCCACGCTACAACTTCTGCATCAAAATTTCGGGTAGCTTTGAGCAATGCCCAGACCCAACTAAAGCTGGAGAAAATATCGTCTTTCGCAAAAGACAACAAAATCAAGACGTTGGAGGAGCTAGTCCTGAAGATCAGTTACGACCCTGTGAATGTCAAGGATGCCAAAGAGATGATCAAAAAGAAAAACACTGACATCGCATCCTTAAGAAAACAGCTAAAGCTCCCTCCAACTGAGGACCCCCAGGCAAAGGAGATAGCCGAAAAGGAAGGGGCAAAGGATGAGATGTTAAAATTACTCATGGAGAAGAATGCTCAGCTGAAGGAGATGGAGGCAGAGATGGAAATACTGCTAAAAGAGAGAGAGAAGGCAAAGACGATGGAAGGCATCCCATTAACTGCTATCCTAGTTGCAGGATTGAGCACAGCAACAGTGACAACCATTCCATCAGCTGCATCTGTGCCACTACCAGAGGGAAAAATAGACTTGGCCAAGTCTATGGAGAGAATGAACCTGCAAGAGTCAGAAATCAGCAGGCTTAAGAAAGAAGTGGAGAATCTCCAAGAGCTAAAGACTTCTTTCCAAACAAGTCTATCCAAAGAGAAACAGGTGAATGAGAAAATCAAGAAGGAGTTATAGCAGCTCCAGAAACAGACAATGGTAGGAAAGAATTTGGCAGAGGTGAAAGAGATTGTGTGGACAGATATTTCCAAGTCCATGAACGAAATCTAGCCAATGGTTCAAATCATGTTTGAACAAAATGAGTTTCTCGAGAGGAGTAAGCAAGTTGTCGAGAAAATCAGAATGGAATTGGGAGACATGCCAGCCCAAGCGAATGAAATCATAAGGTTCCTGAATTCAAAGACCAAGGAGGAACTAGAAGAATTAAAGATTGAGGATAGGACATAAACCATACTTGAAGTCAAAAGGGTTCTGACCAAAAGGGGTCTCATGCTTCAGCTTGAGGAGAAGATTCAAGTCATGGATCAGGGAGTGCAGAAGTTTTTCAATAAGATAGATGCTCTCCAAAGAAAGGGCCTTCCTGGCCTGAAGTTTATTAATGACAAGTTAATGACACTCCCTAATTACAAGAAAAGGCTGACAGAAGTATCCAAGGACAATTCCAAGTTTGTAGGGGTACAAGGGAGTATCATAGGTAAAGCATTCATGGAGGCCCTGCAGTTGGATATTAGTATCCAACATGGGATCAAACACATATTCATCATCAAGCCTACATTTTCTAAATATACAGACATGGATGAAGTGTATCGGAGATTGCTTAAAGTCACAGTGCCAGGTCATATCAGATGGGAAGAGCTGTGTGATCTACTAGATTAGTAGATGAGCTGTCACCATCTAGTCACCGGTCCAGTCAGAAGAGATTGCGAAAGCACCTCGCCAACGGCCTACCCCGGAAATTTCGGCATGCAGTTGTAATGAGTCATCAAACAGTTTTTGATTAGTTAAAGTAGTTAGACTAAAAATAGAATGAGCACATCCTGATCAGTTATGACAGGAACGTTTGTAATTTGAATTATAAATACTTCAACTCTCGAAGTATTGGTGGTTGTTGATTCGCACACCCTATTGCTATCAAGCTGCACTATTTTTGAGATTGGCCATTAATAAAGAAGAGGCATTTACAGGATTCTTGCGTATGTTCACTGGTGACATTGATCTTCTAAGTTAAATGTTTTTCTTTCTCTGTATTCATTTTGTTTTCTGAATCTAATCTTTATGAATAGCGTTACGTTGCAGGATTTATCTCTGATACCCTGTTTCTGATTCTAAAGATTCATATGTTTATCTTCTAATACCTCCAACTAATAAATTCTTAACTGCTTGTTAGTTGAAGCTATTTTCCTCATATTTTCTTCCGTCCATCACTTTAATTTATAAAGATCCAGTGAGTATATTATCTCGCCCTGTGGAGGTTTTCTTTAGCATTTCTGGTTGTATCGATTATTTGTTTAAATACAGACCCCATAGCCCAACAGATGTGTAGACCGTCTCAACCAATTTATAAACCAATTTTACAACAAAACAAACTCGTGCCATTACCTAGCCTAAAATCTAAACTAAAAAAAAAATCTAAATCACATAGAGAGATCCCTCTCTGAAGCTGGAAGGGCTAGATCCCATCTTTAAAAGCGGTTGGTTAAGGTTATCCTTTGTAGATTTCTTCTTCTTCAACCTCTAGGAAATTTACCAAGTGCTAACAGGATGGGTATTACTAGCCAAAGTTATTTACCTATGTGAACATGAGGTTCAGATTCTATAATGTGTGTTAATTGTTCGCTAGAAAGAAGAAGCTCCATGCCCTACCTTTAATCCTAGTAAACATTGAAGCTCCTTTTCAACAATGGGGCCTAGACTTCATCGGAGAAATACATACGTAATCAAGTGTTCAACATAGATGGATTATAACCATTACTGATTACTTCACAAAATGGGTAGAATCCATTCCAACTCGGAATGCTACGGATTCAGTAGTAATAAAATTATTGGAAGAAAACATCCTATCGATATTTGCTTGTCCTCAAAAAATAGGTACTGACAACGCTCAAGTTCTTGGGTCTATGGAAATGGTCAATTTCTGCCAAAAATACAATATTTTGTTAGGTCATTCTATAGCCTATTATCCTCAGGGAAATGTGTCGGCTAAATCATTTAACAAGAGCCTAATGACTATAATAAAAAAAGTGTTGACAAAAAATAAAAAGGCTTGGCATGTCCACCTAAAATATGCCCTATGGGAGAACCGAATTAGCACAAAGAAATCAATAGGTATGTCCCCTTTTCAATTGGTTGATGTTACTGACGTTGTCCTTCCTATCAATATTTCTCTTCCTGTGATGAAACTCTGGTAGGATGAAAATGAAGATCCAAACGACATTACAAGAAGGATGAATCAAATCATCGAAGTTCAACAATATAAAGCCGAAGTAGATGATAAAATTCATAGGTACTGTTATAACCCTATAATTTATAGGATCAACTGGTGATTGAAATGTTATCTCTTTAGTGTTTTTGTTTGTCAAATGATTTTTCATTCTGCAAATAATTTGAGAAAAGAAAGAAAAAAGAAAAAGAAAAAGAAAAAGAAAAATGAAAGAAAAAGAATAAAAGAGGGCATAAAAGAAATTCAATAGAGCCCCATGTAATAACAGTGACTTGGTCCATACCTTTCAAGAATGGCCAAGTTCTTTTAAATTGATGTTGATAGGAATAGTGAATAAGCTTGGCTAAACTGTTTAATCTTAGCCAAGTGATCTAGGTTAGTTAGTGAATAAATCTAGCCAGACTATCTAATCTTGGTCAGATAGCCCCAGGATAGAGTAAGTTCTTAGTCCAACAGTTTAATCTAAGCTAATTGTCATAGGAAGTTAGGTTAGAACATAGGGTAGTTTTCTTTATTTCAATAAAACCAGCGTGATGATCAATGTTGGACCATGTCTTGGATGCTTAAAAGGTTGTTTGTCTAATCCCTTGGTGATATAAACATGTGAAAGCTTGGGAAAACCCACAATATGCACTTATCCTAAGTTTTATGGGTGCATATGATTTTGCGCTCGCATTTATGCATCACTCATGTATCAATGAATCAGATGTTCGTGCCTAGATCTACGGTGGACAAGTCTTTCTGGACCCCCCTGACTATTCTACCTTTAGCGGTGGGGGGGGGGGTTTCTGGAATCAGAGATAATGTATGTGAACATCTGGACGGCCCAAGTTTCGGTTCCTAGATCTACAGTCTATATTGGATTTTGGACCCCCCTCGTCCATTCTGCATTTAATGGAGAGGGGGGGGGTCTGGAATATGTGTTAAAGATCGTGCATAGATCTGCGGTCGAAAGGAAAACGCGCAGATCAACGACTCAAGATATTTTTCAGACCCCCTCGACTGATCTACCTTTAACAGTTAGGGGGGGTCTGGAATGGAATTTCACTCTGGTGGGCCCCCTATCTATACGTGGCATGAATCTATTAGTCCCATATCACGCCACCTATTGCTGTCTGACATACCTCGTCACCTTGTGACATCATTATCCACCTTTTTCGTAAGATTCACATACCATAACTCCGTCAGTCCTTCTCCTTCGCTCACCCATGGCAAGTCTTTTCACCATCGTCTTTTCCCCCAATCGATAACTGCCACGTCACTCGTCCATATGCCTCAGTCATTTTCACCTGCCATCTCACATTCTAAATAACCCATTGGCCATTTATTACTAGCTAACTTATACATTAACTAGCTGACCTGTCTCCCATGCCCAACAGATATCCATTTAACTCAAAATTGCCCTCACTCTTCATTCCTTCACCATTTACCAACTCATCGCACCAGAAAAATTACCCCATTTTCCTCTCCGTTGCAGTCAGTCACCCACATCTACAGTCATCCCCACTAACTTTGTTTTATTTTGCAGGTATTGTTACAGTAATGGCACCAAAGTCAAAATGAACAGAAGGTGAGGAGAATATGTTTCTCCTGCCTCCTGTCGACCTCAAAAGGATTCCTCTGGCTGACAAAGACTACTTAATCATAGAAACAAAATGTGATTTCAACTTCGTAGACCTACAGTCATGGCTTAAAGAAGTTTTCCTAGACCAGAATGACGAAATTGGACTATGGGAGTCCAACCTACCCTTGTATATTTTCCCCCAGATTCACCATTTCCCAGAATTTGCCCTCAAGTGCCAAGCCCACTATATCCCTGAGAAAAGAGCCATCGTGTCCTCATCCGGGGAAATTCTTTCCCTCATCACGCCAGAAACCATCGACCAAATGATGCAAATATCCCGAGCCGACTTCGCCTCACCTTTTAACCTCGAGATCATCACAGAACTATACCAGAAGTTGTCGTTTCCTCAAAGAGCTCAGATTTTTTAGCTTTTTCTTCCACAATCCACTCATCTCCCCACTACAAACCCCCCTTATCCTTCCTCCCTATTCTCAACAAAAGGAAACCAGGTTATCATGTCGCTATGCACCTTGCTCAGTTATTTTTCAGATCAATGGGTAGATGAACCCATCTTGGGATTTCTTTCTATTTTCTCCACCGATGAGAAACCCACTACACAGTTCGACTTCAGGACATTCCTGGCAGACAACATTCACGAGCAATTCATAAATTTCAACACAGAAGGCATGTTCTGGTATTCTTCAATACTGGTATAACTGTTTGTTTTCTTCAAAGTGGACAATTTTGCTTTTTCTATGCAGAAGATGGACGAAGATGGTAGACCCCAGGCAATAACCGCATGGAATTCTTTGCTCAGGCACAACTCCATGGAATTTAGTTTCAAGCAGTTCATCGAGAAATACTACCACCCAAAGGTGAGTATGCTCAGCGGCAGACACGAACCCATAATTAATGACGAAGTTCAGAGGATCCTACATCTCTCGGAGCATACAAAGACTGGTGATTGGTACCTGTACCAAAATCACACTGAGATCACAGTCTATGGGTGCGAGTTGACCCCATATAAACTACCCAAGTACTTACCTGTCAGAATTTTTACCCTGGAATACATAAGGCAGATGATACTCTTGGATGATATACATTTTCTATCTTTGAAGAAGAAGCAACAACTCAGAATCAAACGGAAGATTGGGTCTTTCATCTCCAATAGTCGAGGCGCTGGGGAGGAAGCAGATAGACTGCTAAGGGAAATGAAATTCTTTATCAGTTTCACATGGCACTATGATCCATGCGGGATAAGTTCAGAGATGAGGATAAAAAATAAGAATATCCTCTATGTTCATGTATCTAGGCCTGAGGTAGAAAAATTTTCCAACCAGATGAAATGGAAGCCAAACACTTTGGTTGAGACAGAACAACAAGACCTCTTGGTCACTGTATCACAGACAACTAAACCTCAGGCTCCAAAGGAGAAAATGCCTAGGAAGGATCTGTCACCTCCTGTCACTGAAGTATCATCTGAAGAATTTTGATTACATACCAGGAGACCAAAAACTAGTCCGACTCCTGACCTGGATGGAGAAAAGGAGATTCCATCCACCACAATGACGGAGGTTGATCGGTCACTCCTTAGTACAAGTATCAAGCAAATCGTAACCTCATTATTACCAAAAAAGACTACATATACTCCACCAATTAACTAGCCAGGCAAGACAGGACCGAAGCTGAGTATTTTTGAGAAATACGATTTGATCAAGAAAAAGAATCAGACTCTAACTAGCAGCACATACACCCAGATCTGGAAGAAGATGTCGAGTGCACAACACAGGCTTCTATCGGCATTCGACACTGAGAAGGGTAGAATGCACATTCCATTTCTCCAAGCACAAGTTCTAGACCCAAAGGTAATCACCAATTACAAAAGGGAAAATTTTGAATTCCATACTAAGGACATGCATCCAACTGATCAAATGGATCTGGACAGGAAAACTGGAGAAATGGTTTTCTCCACGTTGGCACATGCTTCAACTACTACCTCCAGGTTACAAGTGTCTCTGAATAACGTCCAGATGCAGCTGAAGTTGGAGAAAATATCATCCTTTGCCAAGGATAACAGGATTAAGACATTGGAAGAACCGGTCCTCAAGATCGGGTATGATCCCTTGAATGTGAAAGAAGTCGAGGAGATGATCAAGAAGAAAAATGTCGACATAACATCTTTGAGGAAACAATTGAATTTTCCACCAACTGTAGATTCACAGGCAAAGGAAATAGCAGAGACAGAAGGAGAAATAGATGAGATGCTTAAGTTGATCATGGAGCAGAATGCATAATTGAAGGAAATGGAAGATGAAATGGAGAAGCTAGTGAAAGAGAAAGAACAGTCAAAACCCATGGAATTCATTCCATTGAGTGCATTTTGTTAATTTTTCAAAATCCCACCCAGTTTCAGTCTCGCTGATTTTTCAGTCAAATTTAATTGCCAAACTTAGTTTCAGCACTGTTTCAACATATGTTACAGCCTAGTGTTTCATCATATACTCAGTGGTGTTTTAGCTTAAGAATCAACACTATGTTTCAACATATGCTACAGCCTGGTGTTTCAGCATCTACTCACAGCGGTGTTTCAGCTTAAGACTCAGCACTATGTTTCAGCATATGCTACAGCCTGGTGTTTCAGCATCTGCTCACAGCGG
>JZKD02S1675650.1:92574-126955 GCA_000966675.3 Picea glauca
CATCTCACAAATTAATTTGACTAAGACCCACATTCGGCAATTTCTCCCCTTAGGCGCCTAGGGAAGAGAAACACTTGCCTTGGTACTTCATTTTAATTAAAAATTTAACACATTTTGACTCTCAGGAGTGAGCACAGTGTCACTAGCAGAAGGTCCATCAGTGAATCCACTGACATCTCTGGAAAAGAAGGTTGAATTGGCTAAACTTATGGAAGAGATGAATCTGCAGGAGACAGAGATTAGGAGGCTCAAAAAAGAGATTGAGAACATTCAGCAACTCAAATATTCTTACCAAACCAGCTAATCCAAGGAAAAATAAGTGTCAGACCAGCTCAAACAAGAGTTACAACATCTTCGGAAGCAAACAGTGGCAGGCAAAACACTGGCGAAAGTCAAAGAAAGTGTCTGGACAGACATCACCAAGTCTATGAATGAACTATGGCCAATGATACAGATTATGTTTGAGTTAAATGAATTAGTACAGATAAGTAAACAAGTCATCGATAATATTAGATCAAAACTGGGAGAGATGCCCAAAGAGGCTAATGAAATCATCAAATTCCTGAATTCTAAAACCAGAGAGGAGTTGGACGAGCTGAGAATTGAGGATAGAACGGAGACAATCCTTGAGGTCAAGAGAGTCTTGACCAAGAGAGGACTGATGCTACAGCTGGAAGAAAAGGTTCAGGCTATGGACCTAGGGTTACAAAGGTTTTTAAGCGAGATCGAGGCTCTACAAAAGAAAGGTCTTCCTGGTTTGAAGGTGATAAATGACAAATTGATGACGCTCCCCGATTACAAAAAGAGACTAGCCGAGGTGGCTAAGGATAGTTTGAAATTTTCAGGAATTCAAGGCAGTATCACTGGAAATGCATTCCTAGATGAACTACAGTTGGACATCATCATATAGCATGATATCAGGTACATCTTCATCACCAAGCCTACTTTTTCCAAGTACATAGAGATGGACGAAGTCTACCGAAGATTACTCAAAGCTAGCATTCCCAGTCATCTTCGATGGGAAGAGCTTTGCGAACTGATCAAGTAGTCGATGAGCTGTCCCATCCTAGTCAGCTATCCAGTCAGATGAGGTCATGTAGAGGCCTCACCAATGGTTCACCCAGAAAACAACATGAAGTTTCGACACATCATCAAACAATTTTCTAGATTTTTGTAATTTGTTAAGATAGTTAAACTAAAAATAGATTTACCACATCCTGATCTTTAATGATAGGATCATTTGTAATTTTGGGTTATAAATACTTCACTTTTCGAAGTATTGAGGGTTGATCTTTACGCCCTGTGAGTTATCAGACTGTAATATTTTTCAAGAGATATTCCATTAATACAAAGAGGCATTTTCATTGGATTCTTGTGTGTACTCATTGGTGATGTTTTCCTTTCTAAGTTAAATGTTATTCTTGCTTAGTTATTGCACTGTTTTCTAAATCTAATCTTTGAAAGTAACAAACGTTGCAGGATTTATCTTTGTATACCTTGTTTCTAACTTTAAAGATTTTAGTGTTTCGTCTTCTGATTTTACAATAAAGAAATTCTTAACTGCTTCTTTGTTGTAATTGACATTCTCGCCTTTTCTTCTATTTCTCATTTATGCTGCTAAAAGAATCCAGCGATTACATTATCTCACCCTATGAAAGGTTCCTTTGTTTTCTGGTTATATTTTGTTTCATGATATGAACCCCATAGCCCAATGGATGTGTAAAGCTCTCTCAGCCAACCCAACAAAAACTACAACAAACAAAACAAATATATTTTATTTACCTAGCCTAATATCTTAAATTTGAAACATATCTAAATCATACAGAGAGATCCCTCTCTGAAGTTGGTAGGGCTAGATCCCAGCTTCGAAGCGGTTGGATAAAGTTACCGCCCGTAGATTTGTTCTTTTCTGACAACCTCTAGGAAATTTATAGAACATTAACATAGTGGCGACCATACTGGGGAACAAAACTGAACAAATTTTAACCTCACATCTTCTTTTCCCTAGAAGAAAAGTTTGCTTCTGAAATATTGCAAATCTAAGAAAGAAGTAATGTTTAGAGGTTGTTAAAAACTTGCACATGTTATTTTCGGATTCGTAAAACTAAAAAGTATATATATATAAATCAAAAAGAAATCTGGCTCCCAAAAGAGCTTATACTCAATCTCACCCAGACCCAGAACCTACGATAGCAACTGATAATCCAGAACAATTATTCAGGAAAAATATCATTGTTGAAGGTTCAGTAAGTCATAATCCCCTTCAAAATTCCCCTTCTCTTCCATAGGATCTTGTTTCCCTTCAGGATCTTGACTTTGACATCCTTTTCAAACAAAGCTTGTTTAGAACGAAATCTGATAGCTTTGTGGCTGAAACCGTTCTGGACCCAACCGTCTTGCAACCCCAGACTCCTAAAGTTCTATCTCCCACTGCTAAACCTCAAACCAATAACTTTGTGCTAGCTATCCCCTCCTCATCCTCATCTTCTGTCACCACCCCACCTATTATCCAAGTTGTCATCCCGCCTCCTCCACCTATCATGGAAGCCATATATGATCCCTTGGTGTTGGTCGCACCCCTTCATGCTATGACCTAGGACTATCAAACGAGACTTCCACAGTTCGATGGAACAAGACCCTTGAGTTCCTAGCAACACGTTGATAAAGTGAATGATTATTTTTACCTGCAGGAAGTAGATGAGGCTGACGTTCAAATGATATTGTTTGCTCAAAGTTTGACAGGTGACGTTAAGAAATGGTATAAAGGTTTGCGTACTGCCTCAGTGATCGACCTTACCGCATTTCAAAGAATTTTTCTAGACAGATGGGAGGTAAAGAAAAACCCTCTACAAATCTTGTCAGAATATGAAAACATCAGAAGAAATCAAGGTAAGACAGTACAAGATTACTGCACACGTTTCAATAACCTATACAATGCAATTCCAGCCAATATTAAACCTCCACAAGGTTTGGCATTGATGAAATTCCCTGATGGTTTTGATGTCGATATGTCGTATCAATTAAGGGAAAGAAACTCCACCACCCTGGAGGACATGCAAAAAAGTGAAATAAGTGTGGAGGCCAACTTGTTGGCAAAAAGGGCACGATAGAGAACAGAGAGGAGAGTCACAATCAAAGAGGAACCTTCCACATCAAATTCTGATTCCAAATTGGATTTCTTGGCCAAATAAATGGAAAGAATGATGGAGAGACTTACTGTATCCGAAATAAATCCTCCTAGAGAAAATCCACCAGTTCCTCAAATTCAAAATCCTAACTTTAGAAGAAACCCTCCTCAAATCAGGCAGAGAGATCCTAGGGTTTAAAGGGAACAGAGAGGTCTTGATCAACAGATCATACCTCCCCTACAAGAAAATTATGTCGATGAAGGAGAAGAAGTAATTGAAGAACTAGAGGATACTCACATAAACCTCATGGGCATTCACGATAACAAAGATATTTTCCTTACCCAGGAAGAACAAGAACTTTTTCTTCTTTCTCAGACCAAGGTGAGCGAAGAAGCTGAAGACGTCGAATAGTAGGCATTTGAAAATGCTATTTTGGAGCTACATCGACAGTACAATCTATGAAGTAAAAAGACAGATGAAAGTTCTCCAAAAAAGGTGACCGAAACTAAGAAGATAGTCGAAACCCAAAAAGCCTCTGAGCCTTCTGCCAAGAAGAGCCCTGAGAAAGGTAATGCTGAAGTTCCAGCAAAAAGAAACCTTACTATTCTGAAAAGATCATCACAAACTGAAGTTTCATAAACTAACCCACCAAATACTTATGGCCAGAAGATTGTGGTGGACAAATCAGAATTGCTGAGCCAAAGCAGAGCACCCACACCTTTCAGCCTCGAAGGGGAATTAGCCAAAGTAAAAATTCCCATTCCCCTTTCTGAGTTGATGAGAAAAGATGCTTACAGGTCGTAGGTGATCAAAGCACTGAGCATTGAACCTGATATAGGCACGAAGTCCTTAACCGTTGGATCAACGAATCATTCAGATACCGTAAACCTTACAGATGATCAACCTGAACTCCTATTCGGACCTAAAGTGGATGGTCAAACCGAAAATGTTGTTGTCACTCCTTTTTACATCAGCCTTAATATACACGACTTGATTCTGCGTAATGCTATGTTAGATTCGGGTGCTTCCCATAATTTGATGCCTAAATAAGTGATGGAAAAACTGGGACTTGAGGTTACCAGACCTTACAAGGACTTACACTCTTTTGACTTTAGTAAAGTTAGATGTATCGGTTTGATCAAGGATCTGTGTATCACCCTGGTTCAGATTTCTACAAAAAGCATGGTCATGGATGTTGTGGTTGCGGACATTCCCCCGAAATATGGTATGTTGTTGTCCCGGTCTTGGGGGGGCAAGTTGAAAGGTATGCTACAGTTGGATATGTCGTATGCCATCGTCCCAGTTTTTGTGCAACAAAGAAGACTATACAGAGAAACACTGATGAAATACATGGTTAGCAACCAAGAAAAGCCACATAACTATCCTCTGTACTCTGCACATTCTGACCTGGATTCATTTATTCTATATAACGATGGTGATATAGGAGAACAAATCACTCAGCTGAAAGAAGATACATCTAGTCCGAATGAAGGCCAAGAAATCACTGAGGCAGAAAGAAAGAAAATTGTGATAATTGAAGAATTGCCAGCGGATTTATGGAGCATGGACTTTGATGGAGCTGTAAGTAAAGAAGGAGATCGAGCAGGATTTTGGTTTCACAACCACATATCCAAGTATTCGGAAAACCATTCTTACAAATTAAATTTTCAATGTACTAACAATATTGCCGAGTATGAAGCCTTGATGCTCGGTATGAAACTTCTAAAGAAGGTTTGTACCAAACAAATTATGGTAAGAGGTGATTCTGAGTTAATAATCAAGAAAATTAAAGGTGAGTATGCAACAAAACATCCCCATCTTAGAGCTTATAGGAATGTTGTACTGGACACCCTTAAATGTTTCACTGAAGTCGATTTGCATGTGATTCCTAGGGGACATAATATTTTAGCAGATGGGTTACCTACGTCAGCAGCCACATGCAAGATACCTTTTCGTTCCACTCACCCATACATGGTAGAGGTGAAGTGCAGAACACTATACCAGACAAAAACAGATACTAGCAGGTATTTGGTAATGATGATCAAATTGAAGATTTCTTAGAATGTAAACATGATTTTGAATGTACAAACATAGACTTAGAGAATGAAGATGAAAATGTAAAAAGACCTGATTTTGGAAATGATAGTGTAAATAAGATAGATTCAGGAGATTTAGGTGAGGATGAGATAGAAGCTGATGTTTTTCATTTAAAGAGTAATGTTTTACCTAGGGGTTTGGTTCCTTTAGAAGACCTATTTGATTTTAATGATGTAACTAAAAAACCAAAAATTGAAGCCAGTGGTCAAGAAGTAGAAGATTGTAATATAGGGATAGAAGAGAAACCCAAGATGGTAAAACTTTCTAAATCATTACCCCCTAAGAAAAAACTCAAATACATTGAGCTTTTCAAGGAATATTCAGACGTATTTGCCTGGGGTTACGAGGACTTGAAAGCTTATGACACCAGTATCATACAACATAGGATTCCAATAAAAGAAGATCAAAAACCTTTCAGATAGAAACTTAGGAGAATCAATCCCAAGCTACTTCCCCTGATAGAAAAAGAAATCAAAAAAATGTACGATGTTAAAATCATAGTCCCGTTACTATTTTCCAAATGGGTTTCAAATTTGGTCCCAACCCGAAAGAAATCCGGAGAAATTAGGCTTTGCATCGATTTCTGAAATCTGAATAAGGTCTCTCTGAAGGACAATTACCCATTTCAAAAGATGGACCATATATTACAAAGGGTAGTCAGATCCAGTCGAATCTCTTTACTAGATGGGTTCTCGGGTTATAATCAGGTCCTCGTTCACCTAGATGACCAAGAGAAAACCGCTTTCACAACACCATGGGGTACTTTCATGTATGTGAAAATGCCTTTCGAGTTGATGAATGTTGGGGCCACTTTCCAAAGAGCGATGGACATCGCTTTTGTGGAAGAACTCAACAAATTTATTGTCATCTATCTGGACAACGTAACTGTGTTTTCCCAATCCGATGACGAGCACTTACGACATCTCAGACGAGTTTTTGAGAAATGTAGGAAATTTGGGATTTCTTTGAATCCTAAGAAGAGCCTTTTCGGATTAGAGCAAGGTAAAATGCTAGGGAAAATAATCTCTAAGGATAGAATTAAAATAGACCCCAGCAGAATCGAGGCCATTCAAAAATTAGAACACGCAAGAAATATCAAAGAGTTACAATCTTTTATCGGAAAAATAAACTTTTTTTGAAGATTCATACCCAACCTGGCTGAGCTTCTCAGGAACATCACAAACATGTTAAAAAAGGACACCAAAATAAAATGGGACACCGAGTCCAGGCAGTCTTTTGAACAATTCAAACAAGCACTCATGCGGGCTCCAGTCTTGATCAGTCCTGACTTCACCAAAGATTTTTATCTTTTTTCTTTCGCCTCTGAACATACCATTGCAGTAGTATTACTACAAAAAAATAGTGAAGGGTATGAACAACCCATAGACTTTTTCAGTAAATCTTTAAGAGATACTACTTTGAAATATAAAATAATGGAGAAACAAGAGTTTGTCTTGGTGAAAGCCATAAAATATTTTAGAGTATACATTCTCCATTCCCACACCATCACATATGTTCTGAATGCGGTAGTAAAAGACATTTTAACCCAGGACAATCCGGACGGCCAGAGAGGAAAATGGATTGCTATCATTCTAGAGTATGACATAGAAATTAATCCTACTAAACTGATTAAAAGTCAAGGTCTAGCAAAGTTAATGGCTGAATCAAATTTCCATGCTCTTGACATTAATTTCTTAGTTGTAGTAGATGAATAGGGTGAGAGGGAAACTCCAAGCGTGAGAGAGGTATTTCTCAACTCTCCATGGTACACAAACCTGATATTTGTTTTGCATAATTTACAAGCTCCCCCTGGTCTGACGAAAGCTAAAGCTAGGTTTTTGAAATTAAAAGCATTAAAATTTTTCATTCTAGAAGGCAATCTGTATTGGAAAGATCATCGGGGTATTTTGTTAAATTGACTATTGAAGGATGAAGCTGACAAAGTATTGCAGGATTTTCATGCAGGAGACTGTGGTGGTCATCTAAGCTGGAATGCCACAGCTAATAAAATCCTGAGAGTTGGATTCTATTGGCCAACTCTATTTGTTGATGTGCATCATAAAGTTACTTCGTGTCATAAATGTCAGTTGTCTGAAGGCAAAAGGAAACTTCTTCCTCTACCCCTGAAACCAATCTCCGTTGAGGCCCCTTTCTAGCAATGGGGATTAGACTTCATCAGAGAAATACATCCTTCTTCTTCGGGCCAGCACGGGTGGATTCTTACTGCCACGGATTATTTTACAAAATGGATCGAAGCAATACCAAGCAGGCAAGCTATTATTTCTGTCATTATTAAATTTCTTGAAAATAATATCTTGTCCCATTTTGGATGCCCTAGAAAGATTATAACTGACAATGCAACTGCTTTTCGATCTAAGAAACTCATATATTTATGCAACCAATATCATATTAGTTTGGGACATTCCACAACTTACTACCCTCAGGGAAATGGGCTGGCAGAATCATCAAATAAAACCTTGGTAAACATTATCAAGAAAACTTTGCAAGAAAATAAAAAGTTGTGGCATAACAAGTTGGTTTTCACACTATGGGCCGACAGACTGACCACCAAAAGGTCGATTCGTATGTCACCGTATCAGTTGATCTATGACACATAAGCAGTCTTTCCCACTTCCTTAGGAGTTCCTGTCATGAAATTGCTGCAAGACATGCAAGATGAGCTGAACGACTCCCAAAGAAGGATCAATCAGATGATCCATTTGCAGTAGTCCAGGGAAAACGTATACAATAAGACTCAGGTAGTCCAAGAAAGCATTAAGAATATTTTTGACAAAAGAACCAAGGAGGATGATTTCGAGCTAGGAGATTTGGTGCTGAGATGGGATTCCCGAAATGAAGATAAGGGAAAACATGGCAAATTCGATAGTTTGTGGAAGGGACCATACATGATTCAAGCATTCAGAGGGAACAATTCCTTCTTTCTCAACAACAGTGATGGGACAGAAATGCCAGGAGGACCTATAAATGGCAAAATATTGAAGCATTATTCACCGCCTCAGTACGAACCTGAAGTCACATTTTCCACTGTACAAACCATTTTTCATTTTGCTTGTGAATTTCTGAGTGAATAACTTTGGTCAGATGGTTGAAGCCTGGAGAGAAGGCCCTAAGCCACTGACCATTGTCTTCTAGTTTTTTGAAATAAAACCAATCGAGCAACAAAGGCGACTATGGAGAAAGCTTCAGAACATCAGGAATCAGGATTCTTGGCACTTCACAAGGAGAGTACCATCCCCAGGTGAAGTCGTTGTTATAACCCTATAATTTATAGGATCAAATGGTGACTGAAATGTTATCTCTTTAGTGTTTTTGTTTGTCAATTGATTTTTCATTCTGCAAATAATTTGAGAAAAGAAAGAAAAAAGAAAAAGAAAAAGAAAAAGAAAAAAGAAAGAAAGAGAATAAAAGAGGGAATAAGAGAAATTCAATAGATCCCCATGCAATAATAGTGACTTGCTCCATACCTTTCAAGCATGGCCAAGTTATTTTAAATTTATGTTGATAGGAATAGTGAATAAACATGGCCAACCAGATGGAATGGGAGCCAAACTCTTTGGTTGAGACAGAACAACAGGACCTCCCAGTCACTCTATCACAGAAAACTACACCACATGCTCCAAAGGAGAAAAGGCCTAGGCAAGATCTGTCACCTCCTATCACTGAAGTATCATCTGAAGAATTTTGATTACATACCAAGAGGCCAAAAACCAGTCTGACTCCTAACCCGGCTGGAGAAAAGGCGATTCCATCCACCACAATGATGGAGGTTGATCGGTAACTCCTCAGTACAAGAAACAAGCAGATCATAACCTCAGTGTTACCAAATAATCCTACAGATACTCCACCAATTAACCAACCAATCAAGACAGGACCGAAGATGATTATTTTTGAGAAATACGATTTGATTAAGAAAAAGAATCAGACTCTAACTAGCAGCACATATGCCCAATTCTAGAAGCAGACGTCGACTGCACAACATAGGCTGCTATCGGCATTCGACACTGATAAGGGAAGAATGCACATGGCATTTCTCCAAGCACATCTACCAGACCCAAATGTAATCACTGATTACAAAAGGGAAAATTTTGAATTCCATACTAAAGACGTGCATCTAGCTGATCAAATGGATCTTCACAGACAAACTGGAGAAATGGTTTTCTCCATGTTGGCACATGCTTCCACTACTGGCTCCAGGTTACAAGTGTCTTTGAATAACATCTAGACGCAGTTGAAGTTGGTAAAAATATAATCCTCTGCCAAGGATAACATGATTAAGATGTTGGAGGAAATGGTCCTCAAGATCGGGTATGATCCCTCGAATGTGAAAGAAATCGAGGAGATGATCAAGAAGAAAAATGCTGACATAACATCTTTGAGGAAACAATTGAAGTTTCCACCAACAATATATTCGCAGGAAAAGGAAATAGCAGAGACCAAAGCAGAAAAAGATGAGATGCTTAAGTTGATCATGGAGCAGAATGCACAATTGAAGGAAATGGAAGCTGAAATGGAGAAGCTAGTGAAAGATAAAGAACAATAAAAACCCATGGAAGTCATTCCAATGAGTGCAGTTCCACTCTCAGGAGTGAGAACAACATCACTAGCATAAGTTTCATTGGCGAATCCACTGACGTCTCTAGAAAAGACAGTTGAAAATGCTAAATCTATGGAAGAGATGAATCTGCAGGAGACAGAGATTAGCAGGCTCAAAAAAGAGTTTGAGAACCTTCAGGAACTCAAATCTTCTTACCAAACTAGCTACTCCAAGGAAAAACAAGTGTCATACCATCTCAAACAAGAGTTACAACAGCTTCAGAAGCAAACAGTGGCGGGAAAAACACTGGCCAAAGTCAAATAATGTGTCTGGATAGACATCACCAAGTCTATGAATGAAATATGGCCAATGATACAGATTATGTTTGGGCAAAATGAATTGGTACAGAGAAGTAAACAAGCCATTGAGAAGATTAGATCAGAACTGGGAGAGATTCCCACAAAGGCTAATGAAATCATCAAATTCCTGAATTCTAAAACTAAAGAGGAGCTGGAAGAGTTGATAATTGAGGATAGAATGGAGACCATCCTTGAGGTCAAGAGAGTCTTGACCAAGAGAGGACTGATGCTACAACTGGAAGAAAAGGTTCAGGCTATGGACCTAGGGGTACAAAGGTTTTTCAGCAAGATTGAGGCTCTACAGAAGAAAGGTCTTCCTGGTTTGAATGTGATAAATGACAAATTGATGACGCTCCTCGATTACAAAAAGAGACTAGTCGAGGTGGCTAAGGATAGTTCGAAATTTTCAGGAATTCAAGGCATTATCACTGGCAAGGCATTCCTAGATACACTAAAGTTGGACACCAGCATACAACATGAGATTCGGTACATCTTCATCACCAAGCCTACTTTTTCCAAGTACACAGAGATGGATGAAGTCTACCAAAGATTACTCAAAGTCAACGTTCCCAGTCATCTTCGATGGGAAGAGCTTTGCGACCTGATTGAGTAGTCGATGAGTTGTCCTAGCCCAGTCAGTTATCTAGTCATACGAGGTCATGGAGAGGCCTCACCAACGGTTCACCCAGAAAACAGCATGAAGTTTTGACACATCATCAAACAGTTTCCTAGATTTTTGTAATTTGTTAAGATAGTTAAGCTAAAAATAGATTTACCACATCCTGGTCTTTAATGATAGGATCGTTTGTAATTTTGGGTTATAAATACTTCACTTTTCGAATTATTGAGGTTTGATCTTTACGCCCTACGATTTATTAGACTGTAATATTTTTCAAGATATCTTCCATTAATACAAAGAGGAATGTTCACAGGATTCTTGCGTGTACTCATTGCTGATGTTTTCCTTTCTAAGTTAAATGTTATTCTTTATTAGTTATCACACTGTTTTCTAAATCTAATCTTTGAAAGTAACGAACATTGCAGGATTTATCTTTGTATACCCTGTTTCTGACTTTAAAGATTTTAGTGTTTCATCTTCTGATTTTACGATAAAGAAATTCTTAATTGCTTCTTTGTTGTAATTGACATTCTTGCATCTTTTGCTATTTCTCATTTATGCTGTTAAAAGAATCCAACGATTACATTATCTCGCCCTGTGAAAGGTTCCTTTGTTTTCTGGTTAGATTTCATTTCATGATACAGAACCCATATCCCAATGGATGTGTAAAGCTCTCTCAGCCAACCCAACGAAAACTACAACAAACAAAACAAATATATTTTATTTACCTAGCCTAATTTCTTAAATTTGAAACATATCTAAATCATACAGAGAGATCCCTCTCTGAAGTTGGTAGGGCTAGATCCCAGCTTCGAAGCAGTTGGATAAAGTTACCTCCCATAGATTTCTTTATTTCTTACAACCTCTAGGAAGTTTACAGAGCGTTAACAGGTACCAAGATAATATGAAGGCCCTTTTCTATAAAAATTCTAAAGATAGGGAGTTTCTTCCTGGATATTTATTTCTCAAATGGGATACTAGAAAAGAAGATGCAGGGAAACATGGAAAGTTTGATCATCATTGGTTCATACCATTCAATATTGCAGTTGTTGAGGGGAAGAACTCTTTCTTATTGTAAAATCTTGATGGAGAAATTCTTGATGCTCCTATCAATAGGAGTTACTTAAAACACTTCATGCAGTAGTCATATTTCAGATTCCCATTGTATATATCAGTTTGGGTTGACATTCATTTTCCTTTTCAATTTACAATTTTTATTTTCTTTTGTAAAGTATCCAAGTCATTTTATTGTTTGTTTTAAATAAATCATGTTTACTTGACATCATCAAAGCCGAATATGAAAGAATTTGTATCACATATCATCTCTATTCTGTGGAATTTTATAACATTTCACATTGCATTCCTATGCAGAATACTTAAAGTTAAACGAGAGATAAGGATGCATCAGAATACGACACTCATTTTTCAAAACATTCCATTTCTCCCAAAATGGGTGATGAATTAATGATTTTCCTGATTGAAAGTTTAGAAGGAAAATGAGGTATGAGTTCCTACCTTTCTAGCTCAAATAAGACTTTTTAAGGAATTCTTGAAACAAATGGGAAGGAAGCTTCACTCATAATAGTATCGTCACCCGACCTAAAATCAGAGAAGTATAAAATTATAGCTCAATGCATCCTATTGATAAATTTTAAATCCATCTATGAATCAAAAGTGAAATAATAATAAACAAGCTAGAAGGAATTATGAATTAAATACACAAACTTATGTGGGATTGGAATTTTTTTTGGGTCTTCCGAATTCTCATGTGGTTACTTCCATCTATCCCTAAGTTCTTACCCACTTCAAATTTACTTTACCCATTCTTAATATTCATAAAAATAAAAGGAGCTCACCTTGACTCTCAGAACTCAAAAACATATTTTCAAAACAAAGTTAGGCAAAAATATTTATCCTCCTTGGATTTAAATTGAAAAAGTATGTCTAGGCTAATCCCAATAATTTTATCTCTTTTATCAGACTTTAAATTGACTAATTCGATCAAGGTTAATCCCTAGAAAGATTAATATTCCCAGAAATTTCTCCCCTATAGGAGAAGGCATATTGAAAATTGGAAGAGAATTAGTTTCAGAGTATTCTCAAAATCATTGACACACCTTCTTTTCAAAAAATTTAAATAGCTATCATCCGTTGTGTGACACACATATTGATTTCCCCCACTTCAAAATATTAAAATTATAACACAGATGGTGAAAGTAAATTCATAATTTGATTTCCCCCATCTATTCCATAAGAGATGATGAAAGGAAATTCATAATTCAATTTTCCCCATATACTCCAGAAGAGATGATGAAAGGAAAATCATATAATGATTTCCCTTGTCTCAGAAAAGTACAAAAAGTAGTGAAAGGAAATTCAAAGGGAGCAGTGGACAACTTCACCATGGTATTGAACATTCTCATTAGTAGTGAAGTAATGTCTATGATATCTATGAGGCTTTCATACATACCTATATAACATACTATGTCTTCTAGCTCTACTTTCGATGATATTTACACTATGAACCAACTAGGGACTCCCTAAAATAAAATGTTACATATGCTTAACCTTGATACAAATGAAGTCTATCAAAGTCTGATAATTTAGTTAAAGATATTTTGATTATCTTAAGCAATTCCAAAATTAGTTTTAAGAAAATTAAATTTTAATAGCCTCACTTAAGGGAAATTAACTTAATATGTTTCAGTGGTTCTCGAGATTTGGTTAAGTTCATTCTTTTATGAATGATTAATTATTGAGTAAAACTTGAAAGTGTTTCTGAAAAATAAATAATGACTCCATTTACCCAATAAAGGCACTTGGTCTTTTGTTCTTTCATGCCTCACAGGGAGACACAATCCCCAGATGGAGCCTATGTTGGAACACACACAATTTTGATTTTTTGAGTTTATAGTTTTTGCCTTCTTAAGAATAAAATTTTAAATCAAATTCATTGTTGGTTAGCTAATAATAAGGGGCATATGATATTCATCGTTGATGAGGTTCCCATTTCAATCGAATGATCCTAATAAACTTTGTAGTTCTGGAGCCGCCTGAGTTTTAAAGAGGTAAATCTCTAATGGTCACTTCGGAGCTCCGCACTTTGGATGTTTCAATAAGTCTAAACAATAAAAACTATGAAACTATGAAATCTAAAGGTAGCCACTCATGACTTTTCCTAAACCATTTAAAGATGCAAGTCATAGGACACGTGTAACTTTTGAGTCTTTCCTGAGTTGACACGTGGTACCCGATTTTGACATTTTCATTGGAGGATTCACAGGTTTCCAAGTAACACGTGGCACCTCTCTTTTCTAGACACTTCATCTAGAATGACCTCATCTATACCACGTCACTATGGGATATGATCCTTCAGGGATTTAACAAAGAGTGAATTCATGAATCACCAAAGTATGAAAGCGTCGAAGTATTGAACATTTCAAAAAGTAAAAGGGTAAATTGAACATTTCAATAACTAAGTTGATCAAGATCAAGATTTAATTAATGACTCTGGAATTTGTATTTCGAGACGTTTCCCCTGTATTATATTCTAAAATTTATGAATTCCAAACTTCCAAAATACTTAAAATTAAGTGAAATTAATTAAGACTTAAGATTAGTTACTAGATAATTAATTGCTTCACAATTTCAGGTTTTGGGAAGTTCCTCTTGAGATACATTAAAATCCCCTGAAGTCCGAACTACCGAAACACTTGAAGTTAACACACCATTTTAAACACAGTTAATTAAGGTTTTAAAAGTGATTATCTAGAGATTAACCTTTCCGCGGATTCGGGATTCAGGAGGTTCCCACTCTGCCACATCTAAAACTCTCGAATGCGAACCATTGAAATATTGATGGAAATTATGAATAATTAAGGATAATGATTCAAACAAGGATTGAAGATCGCTAGGTATACATATCCATTAACGTTAATAAATTCTTAATCAGTGATTTTATACAAATATCAATGAATTTTGTTTGAATAAAAGCACTTCAATTTTGAAATCATTTTCACCTTTCACAATTAGCAATTTTATCTATTGAAAAACTCACAGACTTTCTCTGTAACAGGTAACCTCACTCTGTTTCTTTAGAAATTATGGCACTGTGGAAAATCGATAAAAATCCTAATGCAGTAGGCGAAGATTCAAACCTGAATGCAGACATTATGTTGGACACTACTCCATGAGCCACAGACACTATTAAAACTTGGACACAATTTTCTAAGATCCTGGAGTGTGAAATCATCAGCTTCCCATAAGACTCCACCAAAAAAGAAGATGACTCTTATAAAGATAAAATTAGACACATGGCATGGTAAGAGCTACACAAGATAACTACATGGTCAAGAATCATCCCTTATAACAACATGATAAGTTGGGCCTTGGAACATATGGATGTCAAGACCAGGAGCATCATCAACCATCAGCAGGTTTCCATCGGCTCTTTTCGACTGGAACATCTACAAGTAATGTATATACTCTCTCCTAATCCTAAATATACTTACAATGCCACATTCATTATGGAGTTTCAACAAAAGAAATTCATCCAATACGACAGGAGTAGTACAGATATAATCAGGACATGATGAGGACACCCAAAGAAATTTAGAATCAACGCTCATGGTATGTATTCCATAGAATATTTGGATGCTCATATGGTGTATGTAGCCATGATTCTCTGTCGTATGTTCGGGAAGAAGAGAACTATGACTTTCTCGGTGGAATGGGTATCCATCATGAACGAGGTAGACGAGGGTTACACTTCCAATTAGGACAAAATGTTTTCGGATAATTTGGCAAAGGGAATCATTGATTATAAAACAACGAAATCAAAAGGGAAACCTTCCCCTTTTTACATGTTTGCATATTTTATGGATGGCATCTTCTTCATGACTCCTTTTCCATTGATGAACTGGAGTAGGACCCCATCTAGTTTCGATCCCATTCATGTTTATCGCTCGAAGTTATGGGAAGAGCAATCCAAGGATTTATTTTATGAAATATGTCACAATGTTGTAGTTCATGTTCATATATCCATGTATGGTCACCCACATCCCCGTATTTCAAACAGGATTATGGGAACCTATAGTAACCGTCTATAGGATGCTAAGAAATTAATCATTTCATTAAATACATACACAATAACAACTTTGTTTTATCATAATTTCCTTGAATTTTATTTACACAATTCTTCTACATTTTCTCAATGATAAATCTAGATAACGTGATGAAATAAGTAATATGGTAACTCTATGATTTATAACTTAAAACAAGAGTATATAAAAAATATCAATAACCAAATACCATCGAATAATACCTCCTCCTTAGCTTGTCAAAGCTCATCGGTTGTAATGTAGTCTTGGGCGCTTCCAAGCATTCTTTTCCCGCTTGCCCAAAGTGAAACAACAGAATTCTCCCTGGCAACTAGGAGCCTAGACGACTTCCTAGCTCCAAGAAACCTTTAGGTTTCTTGGCCCTCCGTGCCCGTGACTCCAAGAACAACAAAGCACCAATGCTCAAGAAAACTATCACAACAATTATATCTTCCAAGAATTTCACAACCTCTCATCATGCTCAAACCTCTCCATCCTCCCCTCCTCTCTACTTCTTCTCCCTATTTATCAAGTTTTCATACACACTTCCCCAAGTCTCCTCAACCACCCTCATTAGTATCCATGAACCTCCCTTATGTAGATATTTTGGGAAAATATTAAAATAAAACTAAATATAAATGACTTGCATTAAACAATAAATAAATAAAATAAAAAGTCTTTATTACCATGCTAGATAATAAATGTTATTTGATAATTTTCCCCAAAATTTACATAACACTCCACCATGCTCATTTAATTCATCACACCCACCATATATCAAAGTCACAAAAGTATTTAATGCTTCTAGATATTTGTATGCAATATAATTTACATATTCAATAAACATTCAATTAAATAGTTAATAATTTAATTTAATAATTAATACACTAGTTACTTATACTAGTGTACATGGGTATGGTATGTGTGCGTAGCTAGCGGACACATATCTCATGCATGTACTAACAATAAACAATCATTGCCTCTAGTGCATAGTTCCTATATGATCACCAAGACATGTAGGACAACAGATCAAGTAATGCATCATTTAATAATCTTAATGAACTAAATTACACCAATTCATCAATAACTCATTGTCACACTTAAAATATCATTAGGAAATCAAAGAGGGTTTTAAAGATGGTAGGAACCAAGTGAGTAAACAATAGTGGCATCTATAATCCCCAATCAGTATTCTCAACTAACATCGAAGCATCCTTCCTTCCTAACCTACTTCCATCTTCCATCCTATCATTTCCTCTGTTGGACTAAGTTAGAGTGAAACTATATTGACCTAACTCCAGATAGAACCCATAATCAGAAGTGTCATACATCTCGACCAAGCTTCCCCAACAGGAAACTAGCAGTCGTCATCACACGTCTAGGGGAGCGTGACTTCGCACAGCCCTCCCATGACTCTAGGTTTCGGAGGATAAACAGTGGGAAATACCTCCACCCCTCCTTATAGAACTAGGGTCAACACCCTATATCGATCCATACTGTGCAGCTACTATTCTTAGAGTCACGTCATCAAACAATCACTCTGGGCAAGTTGTGCATCCTATCAAAACCACACTCACCACAAATCATAGCAATATTTCGAATCATAAATTAAATAATAAGTACAACATATAGCATATATTATCTTGTTGATGTCTACGACATCCCATTTATCTCAATACTATAGTCATTTGGCTATCACATAGCTCATCATCATGTAGGTTAGTTCACCAATAACACATATTGATGCATATACATCACAAATTTATATAAGAATCCATATTTGCATTGACACTCAATTTAAGCAGTGTATCCCTATTTACATCATGCATTGCATCTATTATACATTCATAACATAACTTGAATTGGTATACATGTACCGAATTTACCCATTTTAATTTTCATGTTTAAATAATCAAATAACTATCTTTGTCATGAACGTATATCATGTAACATACAAATAGGTCTATATGTACACATCTCATTATCTAACACAATCTAACTGACTCCAAACAAATGCTAAACTTTGAATTATTAAGATTACTAAAAAAAACAATGTTCTAACTACCTAAGGTCAAAATATGGGGCGTTACATACACCCACCCTTCAAGAAACTTCGTCCCGAAGTTATGATCATTCACAATATGAGGAGAAATTATGACACAACTTTTATGTGTCTTTCCTGATAGCAAACCTTGTGTTATATTGGTCCCACTGGACCTTGACTTGATTGAAACATGTTGAGGCTATTAATATATTGATAGCAACTACGCCTATTTAGCAGGAACCTAACTAAGTCTAGACTCTATGTTATTACCACTTGTAAATTAATTAACACAAAGACACACTTCTCTTATAGATTTCTTCATCCTAAGTTCCATATAGGAACCCCATATATAAAGTATAGTGTACTGGATTGATCGCCTGTTAGAAACTTAGCTCATCATTGGTTATGTAGTTAAGTGAATCCTATATTGAGTTTGATATAAATTTCATCATATCAAATATACAATCCCACCTTGGATACCTTGATAATTATAAATGATCATTTTTTTTATTTTTTTCTTTCACTTTACATTGACCCTACATATGTCATCACTCATGAGATTGGCACACACAAGTTTGAATCATGCTTAGGAACATAGGCTAAGATAATTCTAATTGATTGTCATGTGATGTCATCACTTTATGGTTTGTTTGGTCATTGTCCTCAATCTCGCTTTCCTCTTAAGTCATATAATTTAGATCTCGACCAAGTTAATAGTTGAGTAGGATTATCTTCATCATAGTTGAGAAAATCAAGCTTTCTATCAATAGTTAATTTTTACCAATGTGCCTATACATAAATAACACCATTTTGATACGTGAGTTAGTGAACATTTCTATACCAAGAATAAATTACTAAGGGTTCATTCCAAACTCTTTATTCACTTGTCCTTAAGGTATTCTCTTCTCGCAATTGTACATTGTATGTCTCACAATTATATTGTTTATACCTACATAAATCCTACTAACTCTAGCCTATAACTCTTTTCTTGTCCACCTCTATCACTTTCAAGTACTTTCCCCTTACTAAGAAAGAAGTTTAATGATGGAAAGTGTTTTCATCCTTCCTTATCTATATTTTATTTTATTTTTCAATTAGAGTTTCTTCATAGGGAAACATCCTTCTTGGTGAGCAAGCAATTGATAAACTAATTAATGCATTTCAAGATGTGAGCTACAATTTAGAAAACTCACCTCTCTTACAAGGAACTTGTGCATAATGAACCATGACACTCCATTTCGATCTCTACTACCAATAAATTTACGAGCAAAAGTGACACCCTTCCAAAGGAATACCCACTTTTCTCAAGCATTCTTTCATTTATTTTTCTTAGTTAACTAGCATTAGCTAAGGCACTTATCACTCATCTTACTAACTTGTAAGTGGTCAATATCTTTCTTGTAAAAATGATGTGTCTTTCCCTCTTAGCATTACTAAGGTTAGATTCTCCCTCGTTATCAATACAAACCATGTTTATGACTATGTTTCCATTCGAACTCAAGTTTACTAAAGGTCCTCTTCTTACTAACAAAGTAGAGGATGAATCGTAAGTCATACTTTACGCAATGTTTCCCACATCAACATTTATTTTAAAGGTTACAAGATTTATTTCAATACGATCACCCTAACCATAAAACATGTAATTTGGACTTTAACTATAATGTGCACTTTGATTTATGTATTCCATACTCTAAGAAATAGATTCCACATTCTATCTTGAAATCATTACATAATTCTACACTTACAATCATTGTGTTGCTCACAATGCCATGTACTTTGGTAATTCTTTGAATGCATGAAAATTCCTCATGAGCCCCACTCTTATGGTGACTTGGGTTGAATGTCAATTTTCCATCTTGGTTCTTAGTTAAGGACATTAGTTTAAGTAGGTTTCCTTATTTCAATGTGATGGGCTTATACTTTTGATGCCACATTATTTCTATAACAAGGTAGCTAAACAACTACCCAATTCCATGCGCCATATTTATAGTTTAAATATATATGATATTTTTCTTTTATTAATCTGATTGATTTATTCTAATAACATATTTTACTATTGCTTAATCTTTTGACATTAATCTTTTACATATTTTACTATGGCTAACAATTGAAGATGATGGCATATTCTTAGTCGTCCTCCTAAATCAAAGAATATGATTTATTGTTCATAACTTCCTTGCATTTATGAATGCATCCGTTAACCTGTTTACTTTTTCACATTTACCTAATCATATTAAGAAATTATTGTACGACCATATTATTGCCACTTTTAGATGATGGACATAGATTAAAGCCACATTTAGATGATTAACCTACACTACCTCAAATTCACATCCACTAATACCGATAGAGTATAGCTGTCATATTGGATGGTTCGGTTCCTGTGCCCATGGAATATCTTCCTCAATTGATCATTCCATATTATGTGATCCCCAAGAGATAATCTCTCAAGGCCTACAGGTGAATGCCCATCTAAAAATTCAAGGGCTGATAATGCCCCTCTAAACTGATCTTGAGAAATGATATTTTCAGACCCATCTAAACCCTAATATGAATGCACTTATAGCTTATACGATGTGCATATAGAAATTGCAATGCTAAGGTTTCATATTAGATGTGTAGTAAAGGGATCTTGCATATTCCATGTGTATTAACTCTCTTGTTTAGATTAAACATTGTTACTATCACATAGACATAGAAAGGGCGAACCCGCTATAAAATGCACAGTTTCTTTAATAAATGTGTTTTTTTTTTATTATTATTATTAGGTGTGTTGCACATATATTTAGGTCTATTTTATACTAAGCTCATAGCAAGATTGTGAATCAAATCGATGGATTCCATGGAATACTGTGGTCGGGGAGCTGTAATCAATTTTGAGTTATAAATGTAACTGAATTTTCAAGGATGTAGTGGTATTTTCATTTTGGCAGCCTATACAGAAATTTGCAGATATAAATCTCTTGATCCAAAATTTTAGAGACATAGAAGATTAAGTTTATGAAACATTGAAAAAAAAAAATCTGAACCGCCCATCCTTATCCCAACTGCGCTTTCCTGACATCATACAAAAGCATCAAATTCCATTAAATTTGGTGCAGTGAATTCCATTAACATATGCACACTTTGATATTTGGTGTAGTGAACTAATCAGAAACTTTGAAAATCAATACATTATCGTCATCGCTATTCAAGTTGATACAATTTGATTATAGAAGCTTTGTTTTGAAAATTGTAATATACCTTTGGAAACTTTGAAAATTAATACAATATGGTTTTTTCTATGCAAGTCGATGCAATTTGATTCTTGAAGCTTTGTTTTACAAATTGGAATATAAAAATCCTTGAGCTTGAAGTATGCTCGTTGAATAATTTATTAAATGGTATAACCTAGATGATTTCTCATTTCAAAATTTTGAATTCATCCTTGATACAATTCAACAGTAACCATTTCACAACAACCAAGACCGAGAGTGACATTGTATACATTAAGTAAATTGAAAGATATTCAACAGACTTTCTTTCCTTTTGTCAATACGTAAAATCATTATAAACTCATTATAGCCTAACTCTATTTATAAACTCATTATAATAATTATGGTTTTAATTAATATATTATATACAATTTTAATTAATATATTATAACTAAGTCCAAATGAAGTAAATGACATTTAGGTTTTTTTTTTTTTTTTTTATAACTACTTTGGGAGTCAGCCTTTCGGCATTCACCAGCCTCGAGTTAACACTAAGAAGAAAACACGTTGTCAGTGAAGTTAATTTTTCTAAAATAAAATAAAGTTTGTAGCATTTATTAAAATATGAGTAAGAAATATCTTGTACATATATTCCCTGTCATGCACGTGATATAGTGAAGGTGTCAATAATTTCAATGGGTTACCTATATTATAAACTTCATTAAATGGTACGGAAGGACAGAGGCTAGCTTGACAAAATCGACTGCCCTCCAATCGAGGATCTTTCTAGCATGAAAATATGAAGATGGCCTCTCAAATATCATTGAATAATATTGACTTTAGCAGACCCTTATCAATGCATGAGGAGTGGCGATTTGATGAGGCTGTAAATCATCTCAAAAAGGCTATTGGATGAAATCCCACGTCAGCTATCATTTATTATACTAGAGCTACTGTGTTTGTGAAGATGAAGGATACGTTATGGATGCTAAACATTATGGAAACAAGTGGATCGATCAAATCGCCACCATCTACACACAACCTGCTCTCATTGAATACCATCTACACGCAACCTGCTCTCATTCCGAGGTCATAGGAATTCATCATCATTTTAAACATTAAAGACTATTTGTAGACACTAACAATATAATAAAGAAAATCATTTAGGGTTAATAGATTTATCACAACTTCAATTTACTACAATAGGGGATCATGCATAAATTGATGCAAATGAAAGAATACCTAATAAATAAAAGTCAAGATATTTAGATAATATTTCCACTACAATGATTGTCGATAGAACATAGGATCAAAGTCTATAACTTTGACATCCCACAATCGAAGAGTTACCGGCTATAAATCTAAACCATGTAGTCTACTTAGCCTTTCCTTTGACCCCATTTTATTGATTGTCATCTATTTAGGGTTCAGACATGAAATTCTTATTGGACCTTCAGTGCCATGTTTTTTTTTTGTCCCAGTAACTGGTAGTTTTTATTATCAAAATCCATGTCCCCAAACCAGGTCAGCGTTCTTACAACACAAAAATAAACAGGTCTCTTGTTCCCTGGATAAAACGGAGAATATCCACTAACAAACTTAAATTTGAGTGTTTAAACTAACTCACCTAACAGTGTGTTTATATACACCCTAATAAAATGATTTCACAAAAAAATTATAAACTGATTTAACAACAAAATTGTTTGACAAAACATAAATATTTAAACATAAATTACTGCCATGATTAGCATATACAAGAGGAACGACTTGGGCTACCAAATTTGCAGCGGCCCCTGAAGGATCAAAGGAATCTATAGAGGTGCTTGAGGCGTTGTAGACAAAATTTTGTAGGGGTCGTTTATGTGCTATAGAGAGGACGGAGGAGGAAGTCAGTTCTCGTTAATGTAGGGACAGATGTCTAGGATGTCGTGAGCAGCCTGCGAATCAATCAAGACATGATGTCATGAGGAGCCTCAGAAATGGTCAGGACCATGGTTATGGGAAGGGAAAGTAGAGCATATTTACAGGGTTCTCGGCACAGGGGATGATGTAGAAACGAGATTGCAAGGTATAGGATTCGAACTCTCACCAGGGTTAGTTAAAAGGGTTTTGGCCAGTTGCGACAGATTCGAAGAATCTACAGGGAGATTATTTTTTATGAAATGATGAAAATTGCATTTAGAAGGAGAAATTTCAAGTTCGTTGCTCACATTTTAGCCAAAATGAAGTTGGAGGGGGTTTCGGCATTGAAAACGTTTGCATTTCTGAAGGATGACAATGGCATTGTGGATGAAATGTTGCAGTCATTTTTTTTGAATGAAGTTTCTGGAGCCAAGGGATGCATATGATGTTGTTGTTTTCCAATTTTGTGAAGAAAACCGTTTATAATTGGCACTGGCTGAAATACAAGGGATGATTCATTTAGGCTGTAGGCCTATTCCACATATTTATGTTGCGCTCTCGGATGCCTGGTGCGAGCGGATAAGAGCATGTAGACCTGAAGAGATTCTAGAGAAAATGATAAAATTTGGGTATAGACTTGGTGGAAATACCTGCAATCTTGTTTTGAAGGCTCACTGGGTAGTAGGGAAAGTCGATGAGGTGATTTCCTTCCTTGAGTCAATGCGGTTGGCGAGCTGTGAGTTGGATTCTCAAAACTACGACGTATTGATTTTGGGTGTTTGTGAAATCAAAGATGGAGATGGGGCATTGCAGTTGCTCCATAGAAGGGTAGTGCAAGAAGGCTTTACTCACTCCTAGACAAAAGACTTACACTACTATTATTCAGGCACTTGATAGGATCAAATATTGTGCAAAATCTTATGATATGGTGAATTTTCTCAATGAAAAAGATTTCCCCTTGATTTTTCACAATTACCAAATGGTGGTTGAGATGTGCTATGAAAACTTTGAACGTGTAGTAGTGGCCAATATTCTCATTCAAATGACCGATAAGGGCCTTATTCCATATGTAGATCTTCATCAGAGAGTCCTCTATATCCTTGTTAGGAAAGGTGACGACGAGCTAGCTTGGTGATTGTGCAGAAATCTAATACATATGAGTTCCTAAAGACACCCACCCACCCCTGGGGAAAAGAGTACACCATTCCACAACTTGAGAGAGTTGGATCCACTTGATCAAATTTGTCTTCTATTATTTCTATTGATTGAAAAGCACGTGTTGAAGAAAGTAGCAGACTTGATTACTTGAGAGAGTGGCAGGTCTGTATTTCTCTGATGGACATCAAAAGACACAGATTGAGATTTTCCTAATTTATTGGTCCTATGATGAGCTTGGGAAGATCAATTGATGATACCTCAGATACCAATGTTGCTAAATTGTTATCCTCAGCTACAAATTTAAAATCTTTTGTTCCAAGTAGAAAACTCCATGTTTCATCCTTTTACAGGACATGGGAGTGGATCTTTGAACATGTATCGAAGATATATGGAGCCTAGTGATGCTCAGAAGAATTGATTCGATAATAGAGAATTTAATATACTAGAAAAGAAAAAAACATGAAAGACCAAATGGATTAATAAAGTGGATGCTCAAAGCTAGTAGATTACTCAGAGAACAATTTCTCAAGGGATCGTTGAAGTGCATACTATGACATGGGACCTGTTTAATTTATAGAAAAATTCCTACTGGTCAAAGATCAAATTTTCAAAACTCTAATCATGCCATGTAACAAGCCAAATTAGCACAAAGACAAAATTTTGTTGTGGCTGGTCAAGCCCATGTTTCAGTTTTGAAACCGGGCTCTAATGCCATGTGTAGCCACCATCTACAGGATGCTAAGCAATTAATCATTTCATTAAATACATACACAATAACAACTTTGTTTTATCATAATTTCCTTGAATTTTATTTACACAATTCTTCTACATTTTCTCAATGATAAATCTAGATAACATGATGAAATAAGTAATATCTTAAATCTATGATTTAGAACTTAAAACGAGAGTATATAAAAAATATCAATAACCAAATACCATCAAATAATACCTCCTCCTTAGCTTGTCAAAGCTCATCGGTTGTAATGTAGTCCTGGGTGCTTCCAAGCATTCTTTTCCCACTTGCCCAGAGTGAAACAACGGAATCCTCCCTGCCAACTAGGAGCCTAGCCAACTTCCTAGCTCCAAGAAACCTTTTGGTTTGTTGGCCCTCCATGCCCCTGAATCCAAGAAAAACAAAGCACCAATGCTCAAGAAAACAATCACAAGAATTATATCTTCCAAGAGTTTCACAACCTCTCATCATGCTCAAACCTCTCCATCCTCCCCTCCTCTCTACTTCTTCTCCCTATTTATCAAGTTTCCATAAACACTTCCCCAAGTTTCCTCAACCACCCTCATTATTATCCATCATCCTCCCTTATCTAGATATTTTGGGAAAATATTAAAATAAAACCAAATATAAATGAATTGCATTAAACAATAAATAAATAAAATAAAAACTCTTTATTCTCATGCTAGATAATAAATGTTATTTGATAATTTTCCCCAATATGTACATAACACTCCACCATGCTCATTTAATTCATCACACCCACCATCTGTCAAAGTCAAGAAAGTATTTAATGCTTCTAGATTATTGTATGCAATATAATTTACATATCCAATAGACATTCGATTAAATAGTTAATAATTTACTTTAATAATTAATACATTAGTTACTTATACTAGTGTACATGGGTATGGTATGTGTGCATAGCTAGCGGACACATATCTCATGCATGTACTAACGATAAAAAGTCATTGCCTCTAGTGCATAGTTCCTATATGATCACCAAGACATGTAGGACAACAGATCAAGTAATGCATCATTTAATAATCTTAACGAACTAAATTACACCAATTCATCAATAACTTATTGTCACACTTAAAATATCATTAGGAAATCAAAGAGGGTTTTAAACATGGTAGGAACCAAGTGAGTAAACAATAGTGGGATCTCTCATCCCCAATCAGTATTCTCAACTAACATCGAAGCATACTTCCTTCCTAACCTACTTCCATCTTCCATCCTATCCTTTCCTCTGTTGGACTAAGATGGAGCGTTAGCTATATCGACCTAACTCCAGATAGAACCCGTAAGTGGAAGTGTCATACATCTCAACCAAGCTTCCCCAACAGGAAACTAACAATTGCCATCACACGTCTAGGGGAGCCTGACTTCGCACAGCCCTCCCACGAATCTAGGTTTCGCAGGATAAACGATGGGAAATACCTCCACCCCTCCTTATAGAACTAGGTTCAACACCCTATGCTGAGCCATACTATGAAACTAATGTTCTTAGATTCATTCCATCAAACAATCACTCTCGGCAAATTGTGCATCCTATCAAAACCACACTCACCACAAATCATAGCAATATTTCGAATCATAAATTAAATAATAAGTACAACATATAGCATATACTATCTTCTTGATGTCTACGAAATCCCAGTTACCTCAATACTATAGTCATTTGGCTATCACATAGCTCATCATCATGTAGGTTAGTTCACCAATAACACATATTGATGCAGATACATCACAAATTTATAAAAGAATCCATATTTGCATTGACGCTCAATTTAAGAATTATATTCCTATCTACATCATGCATTGCATCTATTATACATTCATAACATAACTTGTATTGGTATACATGTATCGAACTTACCCATTTTAATTTTCATGTTTAAATAATCAAATAACTATATTTTTCATGAGCATATATCATGTAACATACAAATAGGTCTATATGTACACATCTCAATGTCTAACACATTCTAACTGACTCCAAACAAATGCTAAACTTTGAATTATTAAGATTACTAAAAAAACAATGTTCTAACTACCTAAGGTCAAAATATGGGGCGTTACAAAAACCTGCGAAAGCTCGCAGATTGGTTCATTGAGGAGAATTTCTCCTACATCATAGTTTTTGATTGCTCAGTTCCTCCTCATGATATCTCACAATTTTTACCCGACAGGATGGTGTGCAAAGAAGTGGTGTACCAAACAGTGATAGGAGGCATCACCAAGAAGCTGAAGGAATCTTAGAAAGTTTGGTCGGCTTTCCATATTCAAGTTGGCATGTTTTCATTATTGGATTTCAGTCACTCCAAAGTTTAGGCTGCATCCCTGGAAGATGTCAAATTGGTTGACATCGAGTTCAAGAGACATGATCCACGTAAGATTGTGGAAATCCACCTATCCCAATTCAACATGAAGCAGTATATGCACAAGAACTCCCCATATGATGAAATATTCAGGGGAGTTAGATCTTGTGAGGAAGTTCAGGACAAATTCCAAACCCTGCCCCGGTATCAACAAGATGGTTTTCTCATCTTTCAAAAACACCGGAGAAATAGTCTACTAAAGGTACTACAAAGAGAGTCAATAGCCACACCCCATTCACAGGAATCCATGCCTGGAGTTTCTGAGTTAAGACACTCTAATAAGAACAAAGTTGAGGGAACCCCAAAGATCTCGAAGGTGTTAACAGAAGAATTAAAAGCATCATTGTCACGCCAACTAAGCCCCTATGAACTATCTCACCTTGAAGCTTTCCTAAATAAGGGACAAGATATGCCTCCTTTGACACTAGCTACTTCTGTTGTCACCTCAAATACAACAGAACAACAACAGCCCATAGAGATTGCTACTCCCATTACATCGCTAACCACTCTACAAACCATCTTTGGAAATCCTAATTCTGAACTGGTTTTTGTAGGAGATCTTAGCCCCATATTGCCTAAAGAGATGCCTCCTTCAGATTTCATTTTTAGTAAGAAATAGAAAGCCATCGTGAAAATGGAATCTCACAAGAAATATGGAGTAAAAATTAGAAGGCAGAGAATGGTGTATGACGGAAATGACCAAGATGATCTAGAATTTGTAAAGGAAGTTGCAGGTTCATTAGGTTATTTTGCCACTGCCAGTCAATGTTCTGTGGAAAATTTGACTAAGCAACTACGACAGAAGTGCCTATTGGTAGAGAACTCACAAAACCAGATATATATAGTTGAGTAGACTATGAGGAATAGAATGAGTCAGGATTTATAGCAAATGAGAGCTAGTGATTGTTAGTAGATTCAAGAGCTTCAGGCTAACCTTGAACAGCTCCATCAGATTTCACAAACCAAGCAATTTATGGTCACTAAGGGTGACAAATTGATAGAATAGTTGCAACCTATATTGGCCCTAAATGAAGGTACCACGATAGACATCTCATCCTTCAAAGTTCAAGTGTTGGAAATCAATGAGAATCTTGAAGTTTCCAAGCATGATATTTTTCTAAACGTAGATTCCATCCATAAATCTTATCAGGCAGTGGAACTATCCCTAAAGGATATATATTTCAAGGAAGAAGAGGCTCACTCAGCCCCATCCAAGTTTCAATAAGTCCTCATATTGACGTAGAAATCCAATGTCCCTGATTCTTCTCTTCTCTCTTATTTAGAACAATTAAGAGGTGAGATGGCCCTAAAGGTATCAGAGACAAATCTGGAAGAAGGAAAAAAATCTGCCATAAAAGTGAAACAATATTGGCTATAGGCATTATCATCACTAAAAAAAAGGATGATTGAGTTTGAGGGGAGTGATATCTCAAAAGCCCTGGGGAAAATCAAGATAGAAATGAACCAGCAAAATTCAAGAAAGAACAAAGAAGAAACTATGAAACCCATTAAAGGAATGAGCTAGATTGATCTTCTTAAAATCAATAAATGGCTAGTTCATCCAAGTTCACAGTTTCAGGCCATATTCCAGGAAGTGAACAAGATTCAAGAAAAGTTGCCTCAAATACAAAGGAAATTATTTTCTTTCGAGGTAAATGAAAATATTGATCCCTCAAGGTTCGTGGTGGAATTGATGGATAGATGCACCAAATGCATTGAACATCAAAAGGCAAGAATAGCTAGGAGCAAGTGAGAAAACATGCACAGTGTCCTTTATTTCCGCCCTCTCTACCTTTCACCTTCCAACAGTCATTTACCTCGTCCACCCACATTATAACCTCCACTTATCCCACTTCATCATCATACACTTTTTCCTTCATCATTCTTTCCATATAAGGTTACTCTTCCCTATGTTCATTATACATCCCTTGATGAGCCAATGTTGTGCTATTCTTCTTATTATCCTCACCCCATGACATCGACTGTGATTCATTACCTTGTTGAATATATCCAGAGGGAAAGATGGCAATGAAATTAAAATGGCTAGACAGTTTGCCAAATTATCAAGGTGATATTTATGACATGTGTACTCAACCCAAGAGACTAAGGGAAAGGAACACTTCTATCAGCAGGAGAAGAGACAGAGGAGAATGCCAGGGAAAATCATAAAAAATTAGACATTGTTGTTTTATTCAGTTGTATGCTATTTTTAATTAAATATTGTAAGAATTCCAACGGTTTTTGAGTTGTGACAAATTTTGTTTAAGTACATATATTTAAGATCTATTCAAGGGGATTCTTCCCAGATATAATAGAGAAAATATATTTTTGAGTATTAATACCAGTGCAAATATAGATTCTAATTTTCGTCCAGTTTGAGTTATGTGTTTCCTCTGTGTTTCCATTTCCTTGAATTTCTTTATGTAATTCCTTTTAAAGAGATTGATTTCAATTTAGTATTATGACTACTGTGATCATATTATACCAACAATTCATTAGGTAAGTAGTTTTTCCTTTGTATTTATTGCAAGTAAAACAAGACCTACGATCTGCGTGAATTACTGCATCTCATATCCTTGTCAAGGGTGCGTTCTCTACTTTTCTTCTACTGCAAACAAGGTGAGACTCATCTGCAATTGATGCCTATATTTGTTTAACATTTTTGTAACTTTTCCCCACACCATTTGATATTATAATTGTGACTCAGATAATTAAATACAGTCTATGTATTGTCCTATTATTAATCTATGTTAGGGACCTAACCCTCACATAAGTAGAACAATATATTTGGATGTAATAAAGGTCAATATTAAAAAGGTCTTGCAATAAGGTAGAATAAGTCGAATATAAGAAGACCTAATAGAAGCTTCTGGTTCTAGAAGGATCTTTCTCTATATGGCTCTTTTGATAGACATATTTAGTATAAATAAGAGTCGAGGGTATGAGAACCCTATCTTGCATATTATTGTAATAGATCTCTTCTTGACTGGAGGTTTCCCCCTCAAAGAGGCCCGTGAACATTGCTCTCAGAATCAAAGTTCTCTTTCTGGTGTTATTTTGATATCATTTTAGTGTTATTGTGGTGTTGTTTTCGTTATATTGTTGTTTATATGCTATTTCTAGCATTTTATTTATATTCTGCATAATTTTTATATCTGGACTATTACAAGTGGTATAAGAGCACTTTCCCCAACATAAATTGTGGGTTAAATTCTTTTTTCATGGTAGAGATGTATTCTGGCGTCTTTAAGCCACAAAGATATCTCGTTACGCGCATAAACCCATGGTTGAGGGATTCATACACGTAGGAAATACAAGTGGTACTTAAGTGTATGTCTGTTGGCCACCCTTTTAACCCCTGTTGGTACCCCTTTGAGTGGTAGCACATCAAAAAACACCTGTGTAAGGATTGAACTACATTTCCTTAAGCCCTCTTTAGCTAAACCGATTGACCACCTGACTGTTATAGTGCCACCAAGAACAACACTCAGGAAGATATTTTCTAGTACCTAGGTAGTCAGGTAATACTACTAAGGGCAGAGTCTAGCCTCCTTAGTTGGTTCCATGAGATATTGGGCCGAGTACTACTCTTGGACCCTGTACGTATATCAGAGAGCTATAGCACAGGGAAAATCCTTGTTTTTAGAACCCTTGGGGATGGAAACAAAAAATTAAAAAAAAACAAGATCTATTGTCACGCAACTATGTTCAGGTTTCCAAATCACTACACATTTCTTCCTAGTTAATCATTTGGGCATTTCATCACTGCAAAATTCTTCAGACATGAGTATAACTTCGTAGGTGTAAAAAAAGAAAAAAATTAAGACTGGAAATTTTTGCACCGTTATTTGAGACCTATTCCATTAGATTTATCTCTCTTCCCTTTTCACATTCATACATATCATTTTTCAGCAAAAGTTTTTACCCCACTCACCCCGTTTCAGTTCCCTCATCATCAGGGCCCATACCTGTAGCCAAGACTTGGAATCTTGCTTCAATACCTTGTAATTCAATTTCATAGAGACCCAACAAGAAGTGAAACAAATCAGTGCCAATGTTTCCACCATCAATACAAACATGGAGTCCTCCATCACCGCCTCAATCGAGGAACTCAAACAAGACATGACTACCCATCTTGAATCTGTTCTTTCGATGATATGAACCAAGTTTCATATCCCTGCAAATAAGCCTTTATCTGACCCACCTCCACATACCGAAGCTGAAACATCCTCTCATTCTCATAATTTTCAGCCCCATCACCTTCAGCGTGACCTACGCCTTCTGTGGGTGGATGTGACCAAATTTGATGGCTCAGATACCACTGGTTGCGTAACCCAAATGGAACGTTATTTCTCTTTATACGACATTACAGATGACTTGGCCAAACTCCTGTATGGTGTTCTCCATCTAGGTCAAGAACATTGGCAATGGTGGAAATGGAGAAAAACTTCTCGTTAAGGGTATATTGCTTGGACACACTTTGTGGTAGAGTGTTAAGAAACACTTTGACACTGACACCAACCATTTAGCCCATTTGACAAAGTTGAAACAATCCGAAATAGTGGAAGACTTTATAGCTACCTTTGATTGCTTGTCTTTTCGGACAGAGGGCATGTCTGATGCCTTTTTCCAAGAGTGTTTTATCATTGGCCTCAAGGATGAGATTCATGCCCATGTCTTCATGGCTCGGCCTCATAGTTGTGTGGATGATACTAAAAGAGATAAAGAATCACAACAGGTTGTATCTTCTCAAAACCAAAAATCCTCCTTTATTCCTTGCACTAAACCAATAAATCCCACTACTCCCTTTGGTCCACTAAAGATCCAAAAATTGACCAGGGTTGAAATGGTTGAATGCCAAATCAAAGTCATTTGTTATAATTGTGATGACAAATATTTTTCGGGCCACAAGTGGAATGAACAAAATCTTTTTATGGTCGTCTCGGAGGATATTTTGGAAGAGGATGTTGAAACTCCCCTTGTGTCTAAGTAACCTGAAACCACTGACATAACCCCTCCCTCAAACCCTCCCGAAGTAGAACCGGTCATTTCCCTAAATGCTCTCATTGGCTTCGTTGCTCCCCAAACCCTCAAGTTAATTGATTACATCAAGCATAGGAAGGTCATCATTCTTGTTGATAGTGGAAGCACCCATAATTTTGTTCATCTTCGCATTTCCCAAGAAACTCATTGCTATATCCATGCAATCAATAATTTCCAAATCATGATTGCCAATGGTGGCTCCATAAAATGTGGAGGACATTGTGAAAATGTGTGTCTCTGAATTGGTGAATACCAGTTGAAATGTCATATGTTTTCTATCGACATGGGTGGTTGTGACATTGTGTTGGGTACAGATTGGCTGAGGAATTTGGGTCCCATTCTCATGGATTTTAAGGAATTAACCATGAAATTCGACCAAGAGGACCAAAAATATAAGTTCCAAGGCATCATCTTTGGTTCACCTGAGATCATTAGTTCCCATCACATGGAAAAGATGCTCAAAAAAGGTCATTCTAGCATTATTTCCCAACTCCATGCCATATAAGCAACTAAGACACCCTCAGTGCCAGAAGACCTCCAATCCGTCCTCTCTAAACATCAAGTAGTATTTTTCACTCCCCAAGGACTCCCTCCTTCCCGTGGTGTTCATGATCATTCCATTCCCCTTGTACTAGGAAGATTTCCTCCCAATATCTGTCCCTATCATCGCCCCTTTTTCCCAAAAAAATGAAATTGAGAAAATGGTTCAGGAACTCCTTACAGAAGGCGTTATCTTCCCTAGTATGAGCCCCTACTCTTCTCTTGTCCTCATGGTCCTGAAAAAAGAAGGTTCTTGGTGAATGTGTCCTGACTTCCGTGCCCTCAACAAACTCACCACTAAAGACAAATTTCCCATTCTTGTAATTAATGACCTCTTGGATGAATTGAGTGGCGCTCAGTTCTTTACTAAACTTGATCTTCATTTTGGCTACCACAAAATACGTATGAAAGATGAAGACATTCCTAAGACTACCTTTAGAACTCATGAGGGCCACTGTGAGTTTTTTTTCATGCCCTTTGGCTTATGTATTGCCCCCTCCACCTTCCAAAGCCTCATGAATCATGTCTTCCATCCTTTTCTCCATCATTTTGTCTTAGTTTTCTTTGATGATATCCTCATCTATAACAAAACCTAGACATACCATATTGCTCATGTGGATCGAGTTCTCCATCTACTCTCCCAGCACCAACTTTTCCTGAAACATTCTAAATGTTCTTTTGGCACCTTAGAAGTCGAGTACTTGGGTCATCTGGTTGGCAAGGACGACGTTAGGGTGGATCCTAAAAATATTGAAGCTATGAAAGACTGGTTGTTTACACAAATTTTAATTTTTCCTATCTTTAGAACATAAAGCCTCATCTTTTCCTAAGTCGTGGAGCCACCCTTAGTCCAAAAAGGGGAAATTTGAGCCTTCCGTTCCTGTTCGGGTTTTCAAGATTTGGTTTTTATCGAAGTATAATTGTTACCCACAATTTTGGTCATCGTGATGATGTTATGATGATAGAAAATCAATCTCTTCACTAAGAACACTTTCCTGAGAAAAGTTACCTTTATCTGCTTCCAAAAATCATTCTTTTAAAGGAAGTTCGCAGGCTGCCTAAATATTTGCCTGCGAGAATGCCTGATTCTCGCAGGCTACATTAAGCTGGGGTGCGAGGGGTTCGCACTGTACCTAACTGCCAGGGTGCGAACATATTCTTAAAGAGGAAAAAGATGAAGTTATCGAGCCTTCTAGAAGGGAATATTCGAAAAGAATGAGTTGGCTAGCGAATGGTTATCTAAGTACTGGCTTTCCTGATATCTTGGGATCATTTCCTATCCAAGTAACTAATCCATTCTCTCTTATAAATTGAGAGGAATGATCATGGAAAGGGTTAAGCAATAAGAAAGCTAGCAAGAGATTGATTGGAGAATTAGTGCAAGATTGTATGAAGGACTGATGCTATAGCAGCTAGAGACAACAACAAGGTCATCAAAAGTGGTTGATTTTCTTCATGCATGAGCAAGTGTGTGTGTCAGAGCTAGGAGCCATCGAAAGGAGACCTACGACATCAAGGCTTAGGTTGTA
>JZKD02S1675650.1:136078-160803 GCA_000966675.3 Picea glauca
ATATATAACGATCAAAAGAGTTTGTTTTACAAAATGTTTGTCCGAAGACCAAAATATCAAAAATTGAAGCTCTTGTCTTCTACATAATGACGTCACGGATGACATTCACGATAACCCACTAATGTACTAGCAACTCTACGGAACAGTCGACCCATAGATGCGGAGACTCACACAGTGTGACACTGATCGCGTCGTGGAATCTCCTCCAGAGCCATATATGGAACGTCTTCCATCAAACCCTCTAAATTCTGCTCCAACGTCAGATAATCCTCGGCGTATTGTGGAACTGCTACTGCTGCTTCTCCTCGTCGCTGGATAGAAGAACTGCTAGTAGGTCGATATGGTCCAACTTTTTTGTTATCAACAAGTATTTGGTGTTAGTCTTAAGATAAATCTATAAAAACAAAAACATTTAAATATGATAAAAATTAAAAAACATTTAAAAACAAAAAAATTGTGTGTTCTTCTTACCGAGGTCTCCCCACTGTGCGTCCTCAGGTAGCACTAAATCTGGATCTCCTCGGAAATCCAGCCCGGCATATGCGTAGTCGTCCACCATTAGCATCTGGTTCTGCAACTAGTCGAAGAAAACATCGTCATATTTGATGATAGGACCTGCCACATGTCGGGCCATGAGCCGACACCACCGTAACATCCTCGGATCCCTGGGACCCAGAAAGTGCCACTCAGCCTGTAGTCTCAGCACAGGGACCCTCTCTAAGAAGAAGGACACTAACAGAGACCCATATCCAAATTGTTTCAGGTCTCCATGCCTGCACTTAGTCAATTGTTTCTTGATATTGCGTAATACTATGTCAGCCAAGTTAAATACGCGGGGCTCAGTACACTCGATGGCGTACTGGAAATAGCTTTGCAGAGCCATATGTGGAGCAGCACTTCCCGCCATCCGAGCAATGGTAAAGAGAATAGTGCGGAGAGTCAAATCAGTCACTCCCCAAATTGCCACTTTCCCTTTCTTTCGTTCAGCCCCAGGCACGCAGTACTGGTTGCAATACTCACTCATTTTTAAACCCCCTGCTCTGCTTCCGGTCAAACTGACATAGGACCCACGCCTAGATAATCTAGTCAAGAAATAGATGTCCTCGATGTCAATGGTCAAGGTATGAGCTCCCACGATGAACACTTGTTGGTCCGGATCCCACATTCGGACTAAGTACTCCGGTAATTGAACTTGGGCTCTCATGCCCGGGATACGAAAATACTTTAAGAGACCGCAGTCTCTTAGTCCAGCTATGGTGGGAGGATGGTTTTCGGCATTGGCATTATCCTCTTTGTGCTCTCGTTCCCGCCACTCTAACACCATGATTGTGGCTAGTAACCTGCATAAGACACATATAAACATGGTTAATGACCTTATTAATAAGATAAACTTTTTCTATTGGCTAAACGTTGCACATTTTTTTTGAATTCTGCGTTGTTCGCAGGTGGCTTACTTTTCACAGTGCGAACTTCTCACAGGCGGCCTATGGTCCACCTACGAGAATGAGTCATTCTCGCAGGTCCCGTATGGGCCACCCGCGAGAATGCCTCCAAGCGCATAGGGTTCAAAAAACTAGTTTAAAACTGAACTTTTTACCAATGAAATTGAATTTTTGAACCATGAAAAGATAAGGAATGGATAACTTACCAAAATGCTATTGACGGCTCGTCAAATGGTCACCCGTAGCTCACGGAAATCGACGCCGAAGGTAGAGGGTAAATGAGGGTTTTTGGACTCAAATGGTAAAAGTGTGAAATGATATGGTAATTTTGGTTCTTCACTCATTTTAATTACTTTTTACTATATCAAATGTGGTTTTTTTATGTTTATTCATTATTTAACCCTAATCACTAATGTGTAAATGAGTGAAATGATTGGCAGGTGCAAAACATGGATGATTATGAACAGAATTTTTACCTGGTGTGGTGTGATTTTGATTGCTTGTTATGGTTTTGACATAAAACCTCGAGCGCCTTTTGTTCGCTCTTGCGCTTGTAAAAAACATAAGAACGTGACCGAGCGTCGTTTTATCACTTTTTTGGGATCGCTGTGGTTACACGAAAAAGGAACCCCCCTGGAGTTATCTTTAAGCTCTTTTCAGACTCTCTAAACATGAAAAGATTGTTGAGCGATCTTGCTATTTTCATGCTCGTTAAAGTGTTTGAAGTATGCGTCCTTCGAGCGATAGTTTAACCCTTTTTCGGTCTCGTCGGACTATTGTACGAAAAAGGAACTGAGAGAGTTCTTTTTTAAGTGTTTTTCGAAACTCTATAATCTTGAAAAACCTTCGAGTTTACTATCTTTGGACTCGTTAAACAAACATTGACAGACCCGTAATGGGACGGAACCATTCATTCCTAGGGTTCGTTAAAAATACTCCGAGGGACTCGTTCGAAGGATGAGCTTATATCAACAAGCATATGTGATCCTTTTCAAGCTTGCGTAAAAATAAAGAGGTACTTGCCAGAAATGGTGGGGGAAAATTTGGGAGAGGGATATGTTTCATTTTTGTATTGATTGGTAGTAAGCGTCACTCTTGAACATGACACCCCCTATTCATCATTCGAAGTTGGTTTGGGAAATCCATCTGTCTCTCTTTCGATTGATTGCAAGGTCTTTCCATGCATCGTCTTTGAGTCAATGATGCCAAATCATTGGTCATGTCATTCATATGTTCAAGAGAAGTCCATCTGAAACCTCTATTGAGTTGGCCATCTGCAGTTATCCATTCTCTTCGTGTCGGCCTTCCCCGTGTCCGGTCCAATTGCTACATACTTTGTTTCACTTTCAAACTTAGTTACTCATTTCGTGTCATTAATGGGGGATACATTAAGGCCCTCATGTGATGAGTTTTGTTCCGTCGACTTCAGCACATTATCCAGAATCAAGACTTAGAAATTATTTAGTACCTTGAAGCTTGCATGCCTCAATGGAAAATTTCTCGCTTTCGACAGTGGGTTTACATCATTGACCCCTGATCTAAAGATTTCGTCAGATGTTTGACATAAACTCATTTATTCACACTCGATGGATTGTACTATAGTACCTTGGGAGTCATTGATATCAATGGTGATTTCCCTCACACTTGTTAACGCTTGCATCAATGACCGGTAATCAAGTGGTTTCTGCCATGTTCGACTTCAACACATGTAATCACATGGTTAGATTCGTACTTTGGGCAATGAGATTGAAGACCCTGGATATTATCTTTGTGATCCAGGTTGCGATGGAGTATGTATAATTTGCGACACATAGATCCACTGTGTATGTTTCGTGGCTATGTCATCTTGATTTAAAAATTGTCGCATAGATCCACAGTGTATTCAGGTGGCTATGCTATATTGTGACGGCATGGATCCATAGTGTATGATTGGTGGCCATGAACTTGATTTATGATGTCATCAGTATGTGATCTGAGTATGGGAATGCCTACCTCAGAAATTGGTATACATGATATTCTGCCTATGCTTGGATGTTTGCAGGTTTCCGATTAGATGTTCTCTTAGTTCTCGACACACACATGCAACTCATAAAGTCTATCGACTGTCACTGGTTCCACTCTCAGAATTTGGGGGGCATTATGTTATCCACAATTTTGGTCATCGTGATGATGTTATGATGATAGAAAATAAAGCTCTTCACTAAGAAAACTTTCCTGAGAAAAGTTACCTTTGTCTGCTTCCAAAAATCATGCTTTTAAAGGAAGTTCGCAGGCTACCTAAATATTTTCCTTCGAGAATGCCTGATTCTCGCAGGCTGCATTAAGATGGGGTGTGAGGGGTTCGCATTATACCTAACTGCCAGGGCACGAACATCTTCTTAAAGAGGAAAAATATGAAGTTCTCGAGCCTTCTATAAGGGAATCTTCGAAAAGAATGAGTTGGCTAGCGAATGGTTATCTAAGTACTGGCTTTCCTGATATCTTGGGATCATTTCCTATCCAAGTAACTAATCCATTCTCTCTTATAAATTGAGAGGAATTCTCATGGAAAGGGTTAAGCAAGAAGCAAGCTAGCAAGAGATTCATTGGAGAATTAGTGAAAGACTATATGAAGGATTGATGCTACAACAGCTAGAGACAACAACAAGGTCATCAAAAGTGGTTGATTTTCTTCATGCATGAGCAAGTGTGTGTGTCAAATCTAGGAGCCATCGAAAGCAGACCTACGACATCAAGGCTCAGTTTGTAAGTTTCACTTTCTATCAATTTAATACAGTAATATGTCCCTTTCCCATAAAGATGATGTCACTTTATTACATAACTCCTTGATCATATGTATAGATTAGCTATTGAATATATTGATCTGCCTTCACTTCGATTGGTTTGTATTGTTGTGATCTGAACGGGACAAGAGCATTGGAACGAAGCTTGGAACAACAAAGACCCAAGGAAATCGTTCATAAGGTATGTGCTTGATCCTAGTCTCTTAGTTCATTCAATAGTCTAGATCTAGGGAAAGTGTATTATTCTTTCCTGTTTTGTTCTAGATCCAGGTGGATCTAGGGAGATCGGTTTGTGTCCACACTCACGGATTTATCCTGAAACAATAATCTTCAACCATCTTATTTTCCCGGTGCCAAAATCCTGAAAATGATTAGCTTTTTAAACAAAAAATTTAAAGGGGAAATAAATAAAGGTCACCTTTTCCGTCACTTTCCAAAAAGCACTCTTTAAACCAAAAGTTAATTAAGTTCCTAAACATGGTTATCATTCCCTTAATCTTTCACGATTTGGGTTTTTCCTTCTAATGAAACTCTTTCGAACTCTCAACAGTCAAACTCACGATCCTCACTTTTCCGAAAAGATTAAAAGGATAATTAATTATTGACATGTTTTAATTAAATCCCTAATACATGTCTTAGCACCTCACTAATCTCATCGTGATTTCATGACCCAGGGATTGCTTGTGACTTATCCCTTGAAAACTGGATTCCCAAAGTGCCGAAACACGAAATCACGTTTTCTCTAAATAGGTTTTAAGTTTCAAGTTAATTCATTTTTAAAACAAGATTAGAAATAATTAAACCACCTTTTGCATTTCGGGAATTCAAGAAGGCAGTGATTTTTGAAACTTCAGTTTCGAAATTGTCGATATACGGCGACATTAATAACGAATAAATGAAGATATTTTTTGACATGAAAGCGTATCTCTAGGCATATATTTCCATTAAAAAGAATTAATTTTTCGTTGTCTGCATCTGTACACTCGCTTTAACATGAAATTGAAGGTTAAGAAAGTCTTATGTTTGAACTTCATAGCTATCCTTTACATCTGTTGCATGTCACGTTTACCTTGTTTTATATGCACTTTCTCTGTAAACAGGTTTCTGATCCAGCATAGGTATCATGGTGCCTAAGAAGGCACTCAAGAAAAGAGAAGAGATTGCACAAGGCTCGAGTCAAGACAAAGAAGTTATATCTGATACAACACCACACGCCATTGATTCCATAAAATCCTGGAGACATATTTTCGAGACTATGGATTATGAAATTAAAAATTTCCCTCATGACACCGACAACAAGCTTCGCGATATAGAAAAGTCTGAGATCCACAAAATATCTACATGGCCACGGCTTACGACTTATAATGACATGATCAGTTGGGCCTTAGAGCAAACTGACATATAGACGAGGATCATTCTGGACAGCCAAGGGGTATTCATTGGCTCTTTCAGATTAGAACATGTACAGGTAATGTATAAATTATCCCCCAGTCCCAAGTATGTTTATAATCAAGAATTTGTGAGTAATTTTCAAAGAAAAGAATGTTTGGAGGTCGACCAAACCTATCCTGACATAATCAAGGACTGGTGGAGAAATGAGGGAAAATTTAGGGCTGACACCCATGCTATTTACGCCACAGCCTCATTGAATGATTATATGATTTATGTGGTGATGATGTTATCTAGACTTTTCGGTAAGAAAAGTCCCACCCATTTCCATGCAGAGTGGGTAACGCTTTTGCACGAGGCAACAGAAGGTTACAACTTCAATTGGGATAAGATTTTATCTGATAACATGGAAAAGGAGTTCACGGACTATCAAAATGCAAGATCAAAAGGTTGACCAGTAGGCTTTTATATGTCATCATACATCATGGATGCTATATGATTCTCGACTCCTTTCCCTTTGATGAATTGGAGTTGGAATCCTACTTATCTGGAGCCAATTCATGAATATCATTCTAAAATTTGGGAAGAAAATGCCAAGGATTCATTCTATGAAATTTTTCATTTCGTGGTGATACCACTACATCGGATGTTGTACGTTTGTGTGCCTCCCCACATCTTAGATTCCCTCATAGGAAACCTCAGGGAAGTTGTTGACTAGTTCATAGAGGAGAATTTTTCATACATTATATTTTTCGGGTGTTCAATCCCCCCACACGCCCTATCGAAATTCCTCCCTGATAGACTAGTGTGTAGGGAAATGGCTCATCAAATAGTAGTAGGTGGAATTGGGATAGAACTAAAAGTGGCTCAAAAGAAATTTTGGCCAGTTTTTCTCGTTCAGATTGGGAAATTTTCATTTCTCAACTTAGGTCATTTCAAAGTTGAAGTAGCAGTGCTAGAGGAAGTTAAATTGGTAAACCTCGAACACAGGAAGCACGATCCTTACCAGTTGGTGTGAAAACACATGTCCCAGTGTAATATTAAGGCTTATGAACACGACAAGTCCCCTTGTGACGACTTGTTCAAAGGGACTAAGACCTATGAGGAGGTGTTAGAAATGGTACAGACATTGTCGTCCAACTTGCAAGCCATTTTTCAGACCTTCCAGAAACACAGACGGAGCTGAATGCCCAAAGTGCTGCAAGGTGAAGCAATCACCCCTCCTTAGGAACAAGAATATTCTCCTCCGGGTTTCAGACAAGAAACACAAGATAAAGTCAATCCTGAAAAATTTCCTCATGAGACTAAAGGATATTCACAAAATGAAGAGGCCTTACAAATAGAAAATCCAGAGACGAAAGCAGAGAGGAGGTCCAGGACACCTCTTGAGTCTAGTAAGTCTACTCCTCCTTCATCACATGTTGTTGATATCATTATACCTGAGGCTATGGGAGAAAGAAGGTATACAGAGCTAGGAAGTCCCATAACTTCCTTAACTCCTTTACAATCCACCTTTGGACTCCCAGAGATGGGAGATATATATGTTGGTGACCTCACCCCTATTTCAAGAGATGAAATCCCTCCTTCTGATTATTTTTTCAGTAAGAAGAGGAAGGCTATTGTAAGGCAATAAATGCATATGAGGGAAGGGGGTATTGTGAAGAAGCATAGGCTCTTGATAGATGGATAGGAATTGGAGGAGGAGGATTTCACTACAGAGGTAGAAGGCTCCATGGGATCCATGGCAATAGAAAACATTTTTACTGTGGAGAGCATGAGAAAAAGGATAAATAAGAGTAACCACATGATATCTCAATTGCAGGATCAGTTGAAAAATGGTAAGAAAAAGATTAAAGAAGAGGTAGATAAAATCCTGGTACAGGCCAGAGCTACTGAAAGGCAAGAAATCTAGTCACTCAAAGTTAGCCTGGATGAAATGAACCAGAGGATATAGGTAAGTCAGGTACATGTCACTCAACAGAGTGAGCTTGTTAAACAATTACAAGCTAAATTGAGTTTGACAAAAGGATGGGTCATAGACTTGAAGGATTTTCAAGCCCTCTCGTTAGAAGCCCATACAAAGATAGAAGTTGAGAAGCAACAATTGATCTCCAAAATAGAGATCATCCAGCGTTAGACAAGAAAATCTCTTGATAAAATTATTTTACTAGAAAAAGAGGCTAAAGAAGCAAGGAATACTTTTCAGAAGGCAGTCACTTGTTCAGGGAATAGGGAGATGCTGAAAGATTTAAAACTTTCTATCACAGAACAGATAAGAGGAGACATTATGCTAAAAGCATGGGAAACAAACATAGTTGGAAACAAGAAGATAGTCAAAGAAATCAAAGATGACTGTGAGGGAATATTTGATTCTTTGGATAAGAAAGCATTAGGATTGGAAAGAAATGACTGCTGTGGACTACTAGGGTAGATAAACATTGTGAAACAACAGTTGTACTACAAAGAGAGTTCGCAGGAGGTTCAAGCAAAAATTTCAGAGTTGAGCGAGATCAATACCAATCAGATAGACAGATAGTTGATACAGCCTAATTTAAAGCTGTAAGTGATCAGATCTGTCGATAAAGGTTTTGAAGACCAGTTTCCAAAAATACAAAGAAAGTTTTATCTATTTGAAACTAAAGATCTCCCGACACCACCCAGAATTTTTATTCATTTTTTAGAGAAGTGTGTTGAATGTATAGCTTCAAAAGAGGGAGAGACTTCAGTTAAGAAGTGAAGTGTCGTTTGAAGTCTTATAATTTTAAAATGATAGACCAACGAAATGTTAATCATGCAATGGTTAAGGTTGCAATTTTGTAACTATTTTTCCTTCTTTTCCCCTAAAAAATAGGAGATCACTAACGATCAAGTAGTGATGACTTTGTATAAATAAAAGGAGAGAAGACTGACAATGGGATTTTTTATCTCTCTAAAAAGGGAATTTTTGACAAAGTAATTTTGAAGAGACTCTAAATTAATAGAAATGCAGATTGAAGATTCCAGATCTTGTCACCTCTGAGTTATGTGTTTCCCTGTCATCTCATCTTTCTTTCATGTGTTTAACTAATGAATGCTTGGCTACAATTTAGTAAAACTTCTACTATGGAAATTATTATTCTTGTTTTTTAAATCATTTACAGCTTTTCCTCTGTAGTTGTTATCAATAGATAAAAGACCTGTAGATATTTAGATTTCAACATCATATGCTTCATTAATACTTTTCTCATTTCGTAGTTTTCTGTTACTATGTGAGATTCCTCTGAAATTGATGCCTCACTTTGCTAATAGTTTTATGTTTTTCTTCATATCATACATGTTTCTTTTCTTTAAAATTTGACTCAGATACAAGAAAAGGCCTACAATTTAGTCATCCTATTTATTTGTGTGTTGACATCATTCTCGTTGTATTGTGGAATAGAGATAACAAGCCTAAAAAGAAAACACGATAACTTTTTCTTCTTTACTTTACCCTTCATGACAATACCAGTTGCAAGGAAGCCTAACATCGAACCCGCCCTTTCAAATCAAACAACATCGCCCTAAATTTATTTAACACTATCTTACAAACAACAAATAACTGGGTTGAGTTAGAATGTTCATGGGCGACAATTGAGAGAGATATCAGTATCCATGAAAACTGGGAATTTCGACAGAGACAGTTGAGGAACCAACTATAGCCCTCATATTTTTATCATATCTTTCTTATCGTCAACTCCCTCTGTCTTTTCATATGCCTTGACAATATACTTTATAGACTTAAAGTATAAACTCAGGAACAAAACTAGCCTCACCCAAAGACTCTCAAAATCTTGGGTGGATTTCTGGGCTTAATAGGTTATTATCACAAGTTTGTTAAGAATTATGGAAATATTGCAGCACCTCTCATTGCACTCCTAAAAAAGAACTCTTTCACTTCGACTCCAGCAGCTGCTCAAGATTTTCAAACCTTGAAGATGGCCATGTGCACAACTCCAGTCGTGGCCCTTCCAGATTTAAAAAAGACCTTTTTCCTGGAATGTGATTCTTTAGGGGAAGGAATTGGTGTTGTCCTTATGCAAGAGGGTCGACCTTTGGCCTTTACCAACAAACAATTGTTTGAACGAAATCTGGGCAAATCAATCTATGAAAAGGAAATGTTGGCTATTCTGCATGCCATTTATTTGTGGTGCCCTTATCTATTGGGGAAACACTTCCAAATTAAGACAGACCATCAAAGCCTCAAGTATTTTTTGGAACAATGCATTTCCTCCCCAGAGAAAAAAAAATGTGTGACTATGCTCTTTGGATATTATTATGAGATCATTTACAAGAAAGGCAGAGACAATGTGGTTGTGGATGCACTTTCCCGCAAATATGAATATGAAGGATCCCTTTTTTCTCTCTCCTTCATTGTACCAGATTGGCTCGAAGTCGTTCGCTAGGTATGGCTGCACAATCCCAAAAGTTTGCATCTGATACAACAATTGCAGTCCAATTCTCCAGTTTCCCCATGGTACTCTTAACTCCATGATGAGATTCCATACAAATTCCATTTGTATTTAAGTAAACAATCAAAACTTAAATCCACGGTACTTTCTGAGCTTCATGCTACACCCACAGTTGGGCACTCTGAGTTTACCAAAGCCTATGACAGGGTCAAACGTTCTTTTCTATGGGATGGTATGAAACAATACATTCGTAATTTTGTCGTTGAATATGATGTGTGTCAACGCAACAAGGGTGAAATTTTCAAACATCCTAGCACACTACAGCCGCTTTCGATTCCACCTACTATTTGGAGAGATATCTCTATGGATTTTATTACATGCTTACCCAAATCGGGAAATAAATCAGTCATCATGGTGGTTGTTGATTTCCTTTCCAAGTATGCTCATTTCTATGCTCTTCAACACCCATTTACAACATCCACTGTGGCTCAAATTTTCATGGATCGGGTCTTCAAGGTTCATGGAATGCTGCATTCTATTGTTTTTTATCACGACCTAACTTTCACCAGCAATTTTTGGCAAGAACTGTTCAAGCTACTAGCCACCCAATTACATCTCGGCACAACTTATCATCCCTGAGATGATGGTCAAACTGAAGTTGTCAACAAGTGTTTGGAAACATATTTGAGGTGTTTTGCATCAGAAAAGAAAAATCAGTGGGCTCAATGGTTACCCCTAGTTGAATGGTGGTACAACAGTTCATACCATACAACTACCCACATGACTCCTTTTGAAGTGGTATATCGACAAAATCCACCTTCAATTCTCTCATACTTACCAGGTGTCTCGAACGTCGAGGCGGTTGACCAAATTCTTATAGTTTGAGAGGATATTCTCCGCACCCTCAAAGAGAATTTGGTCATGGAAGAGAACCACATGAAGCAACAAGCAGATCAAGGTCACTCTGAACTTCAATTTGCAGAAGGGGATCAAGTGTTTCTTTGACTGCAAATTTACAAGCAAAATTCCCTCAAGGTCAAGCATTGTCAGAAGATGGTGCCAAAATTTTATGTTCCTTATACCATTCTCAAGCGTGTGGGACAGGTGACCTATCAGTTAAATTTTCCCAACCATTCTAAGCTACATCCTATTTTTCATGTTTCATGCTTAAAGAAGGTGATTGGAACTAAGTTCCAAATTCAAACCAACCTTCTCGAGTTGGAGGAAGGAGGATCCATTTGGCTACAACCAAAATCATTTTTGGACCAACGTGAGCATCGCCTACATTAGAGAACCATCAAGGAAGTGTTAGTCAAGTGGAAAGATACAACTCCAACAGATGCCACTTAGGAACCAACTACCATTCTGCAACAACTTCCACATCTCAAGCCTTGAGGACAATGTTGTTTTTAAGGGGGAGGACATGTTAGGGACCTAACCCTCACATAGGTATAACAATATATTCAGATGTAATAAAGGTCAATATTAATAAGGCCTTGCAATAAGGTAGAATAAGTCAAATGTAAGAAGACCTAATAGAAGCTTCCGATTCTAGAAGGATCTTCCTCTAGATGATTCTTTTGATAGACATATTTAGTATAAATAGGAGTCGAGGGTTTGAGAATCCTAGCTTGGATATTATTGTAATAGATATATGCTCGACTGGAGGTTGTCGCCTCGAAGAGGCCCGTGAACATTGGTCTTAGAATCAAAGTGCTTTTTCTGGTGTTATTTTGATATCATTTTAGTGTTATTGTGGTGTTGTTCTGGTTATATTGTTGTTTATCTCTTATTTTGAGCATTTTATTTTTGTTCTACATACTTTTTATATCTAGAATATTACAATTTCATTTAAAGCTCTTTTCTTATAAAACTAAAGGTAGGAAAAGAACTCATTTAAAACATTTTCTTTAAACAATCATGATGCCTGACATTAATCTTTGAGCCTTAGGATTAATCTTAGGAACAACAGGAGATAAGATGAATGGTCACTAACAAAGATACAATAAGTAGGAAAGGAAGATATGACAAAAGAAGCGCAACTGACGATAGTTATCAGAATTGAATGTCAGGAATGACTAAGGAGACGTCTCATTAATCACGCCAATTTATAGTGGCAAGAGAAATCAATGGAAAGTATGAAGGAACCGATGGTTCAATTAAAGAATAATCATGGTAATGTCTCTGACAAGCTTCACACAACGTCGATACAAAGCAAGGACGTGGGAGAGGAATGGTTATTGTGAAATTGGAAAAATTCATAGAGCGATAAATCATACGAAGAAGAGAGTGAAGGTTGCAGAGGTTGCAGAGGCTACTAAGCTCGATGAATGACAACTTTACCACCATGGAACCACCCAAATAGGTAGAGTAGAGCCAAAGTGCCAGATGATCCCGAAGTAATACTAGAGCACAATTGCAACCACAAGAAAGTGAACATAAAAAATCTAAACCCTTAGAAGTCGTCAATGTGGAGAAAATGTTGTCACCAGATACAAAACTGAAGCTCCACACCCATTATGGAGGAAACCCAATAGAAAACACCAAGGGGCATGGACATTGATATGTCAAAAGTAGGACAAGGCCGACAGGATGAGGACGTAGGCAACCAAGTACAACCCAAAAACCCTACAAAATCCATGAGACTCAATGGGACGGCTCTGAACTAGGAAGAAAAAACCATGCCAGAAGAATCACAGACAACTACGTCAGAACAACCACAAGAGGGAGAAATGGAATATGTCACTGGCTGACCAGAGGAGTATATTGAAGAGAGAAAAATGGAGGTTGGAACCTTGAGTCAGACACCACAACAAAAGGGAAAGGAGATGGTACCTACGTCACCGCACGGAAAACCCACTGCAACCATTGTCTTGTTGTGCATACTGGAAGGGGTACGTGTACCAAAACATTTGTTAGGATATGTAGAGAAATTGTGGTACTCATGGCATGATGCAATGGACATGGACAAGTTCTCAGAGTTCTCCATGCGATTCTACCTATAGATTGTTTGTATAGGTTCCTTTGGTGAACTAGTCAATCAACCAGTCTAGTGGGCAGCAGGCTTGGTAAAAACCAGGATTCTAGGTCTATTGGACCTACCACACTTTGGGAGAGTCTAGTACGCAAACAATTGTGTCAAGAAGCTGATGGCAGTCACACATGGTAGATATCTATGTCTATAAGAGATCGTCTCAATAGACGTAGAGCTCATTTCATACATCACATGGATGCCATCACAAGGTGTGGATCTCGCACAGTTCCTAGAGGAAAAAAAAAGGGAGAAATCACTGGCCAAAGAGATGAATAAGAAATACGACACCGAAAGGGGGTCGTGTTGAATAATTATCAGGCATATTAGTGACATCGTGACAAGAATGGCTACAAAAATTATGCCATGTAAGTTTCTTGGGAAATTCCACAAGGAGGATGTCCCAGTCGGGGTTGTCACAGCTGCAGCACAATGTGTCGAGGGCACCACAATCAGCTGGACCACTTACTTTTTTAATCTGTTCCTAGATGACTGTAAGTATGCGCGGGATATGGGGACATAATTTCATTATTCATGGAAAATCATCTGAATATCCGTCATGGGATGGAAGGAGCCAAAGTATTCATTTTTTTCCACTCGACCCAAACATTGTCATGGAGTGCAATACTTATCGCTTGGAGCTGATTCAGATGCCAAGAATAGAAAATAGAATGCAACAATATTCGAAGGTTATCTCCATGACATACATGACACCATCGCCAACACTTGGAGGGTAACGCTGGAATAAATCGCATAGTATCAAGGCATATCCAAATTCAAAGCTACTAGACATGCAATGTGGATCCAGGCACAGAAATATCATTACAATCAATGTCTACAATTGTGTTACATGATCATGGAGGTAGACATAGAAATGGCCATTAAGGATAGGGACTATGATTGGAGGATTCCAGTCCTCATTCGCGAAATACCCGCAGAGATAGAGAAGGAGGAGGTAATATAGGAACACACACATGATGAGGAGGTAAGATAGGAAAACACACATGCTAAGGAGGTAAGACAAGAACACACACATGATGAGGAGGTAATAGTGCCCAAGAAACCGAGGACAAGTCAGAATAAGGCACAATAGAAGAAAGGGGGGACATCCAAGACAGGCATCCAGACAGGGAAGAAGAACAACACACATGCTCCCTAGGTACAACAAAAATAGGTTGAGGTAGCACAAGGAACTACATCAAGTTCTATGCCACAAGAGAAAGACCAAACTAAGAGTCCAATCATCCAAATCAGGGGTGCATGCAAGAAGGAAAAGGCACACAAAACAACCCCATAATACATGATCACTGAGGATGATGCAGACATGGAGGCCCAAATGATCCAGGATCGTACATTCGAGGATTTAGAGAATGTTGCATGCCAAAGGGACATAATTGAATAAGAACTGGAACACATACAACATCTCCTCAGGAATATCGGGGAATCATAGACAACCGAAAATAACGCATAAATGGCCTCGTCAGCATCACAGATAGGAGGTGAAGTTGGATCAAGAAAGAAGGATAGGATCTATATGAAAACATGACCGAGCTCAACATTTCACATCACACCCAGCATGTTGTGCATGGACGAAATCGGGGGAAAGACACCCCTAAAGGACTTGGCTCAACTACAGTTTGTATTGGCACAAATACCAACCAAGTCATTGTATAAACTGAAAGTTAGCATTACACAAGAGGTATAGTCTCGCGCATGCACCGATGCAATGGAATTGAAGAAGACGAAGCATAATCGAGATGGGATGGAATTGATACTTGATAAGTCCAATATTGAGACCAAATATGAGAAGGAATGCATGAAGGGGCTGGAGTAGAAAGTGGGCGTAGCCTACAAGAAAATCCCAAAGAATGCACAAACGGTTGAACTCATGGTGGGAGAAGATTCATCAGATTGTGAAAACAATCGATCAATATAAACAGGAGATCGATAATCTTCAGGATGATGTCACACCCACCACTCCACCAGTAGTGAAGGAGCAAAGGAAGTAGGATGAAACAACGCAGATAAACGAGATAGAATGACAAGTCCACGTGACGAATGACTTGTTCAAGAAAGAAGCACAACTATGGATGAAGATGGAAGAGGATTAGCAGGTCCAACAGTGGGACCAAGAAGGAGAAATGATAAGTGCAACTATCCTGGACCTCAAGCAGAGGCATAAGACAATCTTGATCATGGAGCGCGTCAAAGGAGCGTAGGACATGAAGAAACTATAGGAAGATCTCATTGTTGTGCAGACACAGAAAAAGGAGTTCTAGGCTCAAATGGAACCACTCCAGGAGTGAGAAACAAAGTCCATTGCACAGGCAGAGGAAGAAAAAACATATATGGCACAAACCAAGGAGGAATGTGCAAGGATGGTTGGTGCCGAGATTGCAGTGCAGATATTCGTCACACTCAAGGAGAAGACCGTGTAGGCCCAAATGCAAGCAACAAAGCTCATGGAGAATTTCCATGCGATCACAAGAGAGATCGACGAAGCACATAAGGGTTAGGTGGCTCAAGATGAGCCACATGTTAGTGTTGAGGGCATGTTGAGGGCATGTTGGAAGCAGGTCGAATTAGAAAGAAAGGCTAGTTTGGGAAGAAAGGCATGCACAAGGAAAGTGACAAATGGAAGGAAGACTAGCACACACGCATGCATGGAATACCTAATGACGTTAGGGTTAGGGTTTTTGTTATAAATTGTAATGGTTGATGAGCCATAAAATTATATATATATATATAGATACCTAGGAGAAAAGGGAAGGAAGAGAGTTTATTTTTAGGGGGAGAGACATGTTTTGAAAGGGTGTTACTCACATGAGAAGGAGTAACTAGTTTGTAATACTCTGTCATACGACCCAATTTTGTAAGTTGTTGAGATGTAAAGGGTTTGAAGGGTATATCTTGAGTGTTAGATCATAGACTGAGGAGCCTGGTGTGATCTAGTCTGCCTCATAATATATCTTGACCTGACTGAGAAAAGTTTGTAAAGCAGGCGGCATCGTAGTTTTGGAACTACCATAATACAATATCTTGAGAGCTAGATCTTTTTGGACATAGCCTAGGAGGGGGTGAACCAAGGTAAAACCTCTATTATGTGATTAATTTATTGTGACTCTTTGACTGTCTATGAGTAGATGTTAGAATGATTTATGAATGAATGATTGGATCCAATTGCATTACATGCATGAATGAGAATGTCGGTATATTACTTTAATAATTAAATAGAACTTTCATCACACACTTCACATATCTCCATTCAGTCTTGGACTGCAAGCACTTGAGTATTGCAGTCACCCATTAAGATTATCTCGGGTGAGACTGTGAAGTGCAACCTGTGTACTGTGTTGCCTTTTGGTTTACCAAGAGGGTCTATAGTTTTAGAGGCTTTGTTGGATCCCTAGTAGACTTGAATCTGGGTCAATCATGTTAAAAGTATAACTCAGATAAGCTACCAGCAAGGAGCTATCACTTTAACATGACAATAGAAAGATAACTGAGACTTTAACTCACACCTGTTCAATTCTACCTCCCAATCCAGAGCTAACTGTCACAAGATCGGTCCTAAATCTGACTCCTGAGCTGACTGTGACCATAAATATCCGCAAGTAATATAAATTTATGCAGCATGGAAATCATATTTAAAACTACAAATATATTCAAGTTTCAATTAAAGAAAAATTTTACCATCTAAACAAGTGTGAACAAGTTCCATGTTGAACTTCTTCTTGTCTTCCCAAGATTTTTGGAAGGTTGGATTTCCTTTATGTTGATCATATTGACATTTATCTCACCTTATGGTCTCTTCCAAAGTCTTGGGATCATCATATTGAATCTTGTCACTGATGAAATATCGTAGCCCACTCAGATACCTCCGAATCTTAACTGTCTCATCCTTAATGAAGGAGACATACTTTAATAGTCCCAAAAATATTCTTTCATATTCATTGATGGTAATACTCCCTATCTTGAGTTCAAATAACTCCTTCATTTTGTTGTCATAATATTCTTAGTCAAGTATTTCTTTTCAAAATACTTCTTAAATTCTTTCCAAGTAACATTTTTCTCTTTAATGTGTTGCACCTCCACAAGTTGATCCCACCACATGGTTTCCTTTGACTTGAGATGATAGATAAAATTTCTCCCTTCTGAATGTGAAGAATAATTATGCAATTGAAAATATTTTCTCATTCCTAGAAGCCATGTCTCGACATCTTCATCCTTCTTGTGTTCACCATAAAATGTAGGAGGTTTTATTTTGTTCATTTCACCTCACAGTTCATCCACCCCATACCTCATCGGATGCTTCCTAATAGGGGATGGACTTGAGATGTTGTGCTCTCTCCTATTGGAATTCCTTGGGGAGTGATGGTGATATCTTCTAACACTCCTTGATCTTCCTTTCTTCTTAAGAGACCTATGACTTCCTAATTTTCTTGAGACATTCTCCTTATCCAATTTCTTTTCAATTTTGTCCGGGCTCTGTATTAACTTCATGTTGAAGTCTTGTTGTTTCTCCCTATCTTTCATAAGCCTTTCATTATCATATTTGTGACTTTGGACATCTTTCTGCAAATTTTTAATGGTCTCTACCATATTCATGTTTTCATCCTTTCCTTCTCCATGTCCATTGGAGTTTGTTCCTTCAATACACAAATGGACATCCATCCCTATGATCTCATCTTACTAGATCTAAGCCACCTGTGTCTCTTCCATCTTTCTGCACTTTTTGTTGATCCTAGTCTAATCTAGTTGTTGTTAACTCTACAAAATGTGCAGCGAACAGAACTTTGTCAGGCTAACTCACTCAACAATTTCATGAAAATATGAAGCATTCTGATTCAATAATACATCAGACTTCTTTATTCTGATTTTATGAGAAATTAACCATTCAACTCAATTTTCTAGGTGAACAATTAGGTTCTACTATCCAAGATGTTTCCAATGACTGCTCCCTTGCTCAATTATGAGTCTTGAGCATAAAGTTATGGATATTTGAACAATTGTGCCTCCTGGGAGGTAATCCTTGTACATTTATTCTTCTTTCTCAGAGCCAAATTGGCTCTTTCATCCATGTTGGATCCTCTCTTTAGGTTTACAGGCCTTCCTTACATATTTAGGCATTGGTCTATACCAATCAGTAGCCCACAGGCCCCTTCTTTTAGCCTCTTTTTGTCCTTTAAAACAACAATTCGGGCACTAGCCCTCCTTTATTTCAACTGAAGTCGCATATGACCAAGGACTATGTCCAAATTATTAGCTGATATGCACTTATCCGAAGATTCGAGACTTCAGGGCTTTGAAACTTCGGGCTTTGGAGGCTCTTACTACCTCATTCCTTATTTCTTTTCAACATTGAACTTGCAAACTCTTGCACGGTGCATCGTCAGAGCTTCAGGGCTCTGCAACTTTGGAGCTTTAGGACTTCGAAACTTCGGGCTTCAAAAGTTACGCCTACTCCACACATCCTTCCCTCTGAATGTCGAACTGGTGAATTCACAGAGAATATCTTTGGAGATTCGCGCTTGAGAGGTTATTTCAACAAAATACACACATTCCCCCTAATGCCAAATTGGCGAAATCCTGGAGTCTCATCAGCAATCACGCACGAGGGGGGTTTTCTACGTGGCCGAAATGTAGAAACGATGTGTAGCCCAATATTACGAGTGGCATGTGTCAAGTTCTAACTGGCATGAAAGGTATTTAAAAAGAATGAAACACAATGACACATGGCAAGAATCAAGTGGGTCCATGTCACCCTAGGTGACATCAGCAGGCCACAACACTTCAATGCTTTGTCACTTTGAAACTTCAGGCTTCAGAGGTTTCTTCTACAACACACTTCAAAACTCTCGAACGTCGAATTTTCAAACAAGTCCACATCACTCTAGGTGACATCATCATGACACGTCACTCTAGTGTTCTAGGACTTCGACACTTTAGGCTTCAGAATATCTCACATCCACATACTTAATAACTCTCAAATGTCGAAATTCTCAATAGTTGTTTCCCAAAGCTTCGGGACTTTGGGGCTTCAAGACATTGGAAAAATTCTCATCTTCACACTTAAAACTTCGAATCACCAATCTTTCGAACTCTCAATCAGGTCCACGAAACTCCATGTGACATCATCATGTCACGTCACTCTGGCGCTCTGATACTTCGAGACTTCGGAGAATCCCACACTAGATCACATCAAAACACCCGAACGTCGAACTTCCAAACATGTGTTCCCTAGAGATTCAGATTTTCGAAGCTCCAGGACTTCAAAACATCGAGCTTCATAGGATTTCACTATGAAACACCACCTCACCCCCAAACTTTTAGATGCTAAAATTCCGAACACCTGCCAATCTTTGGACATGTGTTCCCGAACATAAATGGTCTAGATTGGTTCCAGATTTTGTGACTTTGGGTCTTCGGGGAAAACGCCACTCCTCGCATCCACAACTACATTTCCCTAAACACCAAATTTATGAACCACTTAGGCGATTCAACGGTACTCCTTCTCCCAAACGATATACAATGTATATTTACTCTAGGAGTTCGGAGCTTTGAGGATTTTTCCTCCTTTTGTCAAAGTCTTGAAAATTTCCAAAGAAACGAAGTTTGAAGGACTGGAGGTTTTAACCGCCATGCTCCTTTCCCATATCTAATGAATGTGAAGGATATTCCTTCCCCTGAATAGATCCAACGGCCCAAATATAAACTTCGTGGCCCCCAAAACTACGGTTGTTGTGGTTTCTTTCCTCTATTGGTTTTCTCGAACCACTAAACCTCCCAATATTTCAAACATAGCTAAGTTGTTCACTAAACTCCCTCTTGGCACTCATGGACATTCTGAAACTCGAATTCTATCCATTCTGACAACAATTCACTCTGAAATTTTTTCTTCAATTTCCACTTACTTGGCCCAATCTAGGCTTAGTGTCGAAAATTAGGGCTCTAATACCACATTTTCACAAACCCATCCTCATACCTGTTGGGTTATGTCACACTTAAACTCTTGCGGAAGTTAATACATTGTAACATAGCCATCCTACCCAGCTGGGTCATGCCACTTAAAAACTTACAACAATTTCATTTGTATACCTATAACTTTAAACAAAAAAATACATTCTTCCAACATACATATTTATACGGAAATAATAGTAAGCATAGACATGAAACATACACAGGCAATTCCCACAATTATAAAGACATGTATAAATACACAATGTGCAATTGAACACATAATTGATACTTATTTTTTTATAGAAGACCACCAACTGGATGCATACCTTCAACGATACTCCCTGCCTTAGACCATGTTTCTCATCACTCTTAGTAAAAGGTCACCCCCGAGCTAGGACTAAACTCCACCCAGGTAAAGGGATTCCTAGGCTAGGCTGAGATAAGAGGAAGTTACAAAGTCAACAAGAATTATTTTTTTCTAGGATGCCACTCAAAATAGTAGTCAAGAACATCTCATTCCCCTCATGTCTGTCCCACCCCAAGAAGTGTGCCCCTTCTCTGCTCAATTGTTCTTCGGCTACCCCACTTCCCATCTAGGGTTTCAACAATAGGCCAAACATGAATTATCAAAGAACTATAGTTGTAGTTGGTCTTCCTCAGTAAAATCACTTCTTCAACAAACTCTCTCACCTAGAGAGAGTTTCTCACAGGCCTGAAAACTCACCTCTTCAATCCACAGACCTGACAACCTGCCTCTTCAAACCCACAGGATTGACAACCTGCTTCTTCTGTATAGCTCCTAAGTCAATCAAGTATGGGATATGACATAAAAAAAGTTCAGGTTTGGAACGGGTAATGGAAACAACCACGCTCAGTCAAGGAACTACGTTGGTAGAAACAACATTCAGGTAAGGAACAACATGGGCTCAAGAAAAGTACAGGTGTGAAGTTCTTAATAGGAACGTACAAGGTCACTGATAAAGGTGTGCGTGAGTCATGGAGAAGTTTGATTGATGGAGTCAATGGTTTCCTGCGTGAATGGTTGAGTGTGTGCATGAATGGGGAAAGATGGGAAAAAAGACTAATTTCCCTCGCATATATTTGCATGCACCCTGATTGACACATGGCTCTCGAGGAGTTCTCCTCTCTCCACTTGGGATTCATACTCTTTACCAGAATAAATTAGGATAAATTAATTATCTTAACCATACTCTTTAGGAATAATAATATAATATTCCCTTAGAGATAATCCCTCTAGCTTATGCCCTTTCCTAGGATCTTAACCCCTCCCTTTCTCTTCCTAGTGGATTTTAGTACCCCATACTCTTTTATCGTGGTTGGTCTACACACAATGATATATTGTATTAATTATATGAGTGTTTACATATACAAAATTAAGCTCACTGACATTTAGAATCTAGGCTCTCTGGCCTAATCATCACATAAGCCTCCTAGCTTATAATCACTTGGCTCACCATCTTATAAAACATATTTACAATTCAACTAGGGCTCGGTCTTGGAGTATTACAAAGAAACTCAAGCCCATAATATATGGACCGTTTACCATCTTGGATAAAATTGGCACAAATTCTTTCCACCTATATGTACCACCGTATATGCAGATATACTCAATAGTAAATGTAGAGAACCTGAAACTTTATGATCCTCCAATGATCATGGATGAAAGGGAGAGTGTTTTAGTACCTTCAATGGATGATTTTTCTCTTGAGTACTTGGATGAGTTAAAGGAATATATCATCCTAGATAGAAGGACGAGGACTTCACGCAAGGGTGATGTTGAATATCTTCAAGTGAGCCTTAAGGGAAAACATTCAATCAAAGTACGTTGGATCAAGAAGCAGAAAGTGAGGGAGCAATTCCCTCATATATATGTTGATTGATAAGGACTTTGGAGGCCAAAAATATTCTTAGTGGAGAGGAATGATCTAGGAAAATCTATAAGGACAAAAATTCAAAGTCCTCAAATCTCAGAAAAAAACTATACCAAGTTGAAGAGCTCACTGAGAGTTTTCCAACAGTGCAAATGACACCTCAAAGAGAGTCTGGATGACAAAGATATGGCCAGTCAAAGTTGCGGTCAACCTAGTCAAAGTCAATGTTGATGTGAGGATCCATACAGGTGATGTCAACATGTTGACCATGCATGGATGACATCAGCATGATGTTTTGATGACATAAACATGCCGACATGGCATCACGAGAGGCTGACACATCGCATGTGAAATTGGCATATTTGCGTGGCCAAATGGCCCAATAAAAATGTGACACGTGGAACCCCAATGAGGCACCACGTGGCACCACCCATGGGTCTCCACGTGGACTTCTGGTAGAGTGACACATGGAATCTGACTGGGAAAAAGTGATGAATGAAAGGGAATCACATGGCCCCCTCATAGGTGCCCAATGAGGGCTCAAATCCAAAAATTAAAAAAATAATGTACACCCCATGACCGAACGGTGACCATTTAAAACAAAATCCAGTAGTCAAATATCACAAAATATAGTGGTTAGCATTTATTACAGGGTCTATCTCATGATATCCTTACAATGGTCCCATCAAACTTGGTGTGGATCAGAAGTTTCAAACTATATTAAAGTTTGGTGATATATATGTATAACCGATGGTTATAATAACCATTCGATGGTTATAATAAGTAAGTAAAATGGGGGGGGTCTGTGGGGTTTGACCCATGGACCTCCCCAAACCAATTACCAAATATTACCATCACCAACCAATCGGGCAAATGACCTATTTGCAAAGTCCTCCCTCATATTTTTTATTTAAACCATGTTTATTCAGGTAGCAGATTTTCAGGGCCTTTTTAGATTTGAGGTATATCCATGTATTTATGAAAAAATTTGCTAAGATAATTTAAATGCCTCTAGAGTTCGAAGTGGTCCTGAAGACGTAGTCCATTATTGGGATGAACTCTATTATCAAGCTTTGTGTTGTTTCCTTCTTTATCATCTTTTTTCTATATTCATGCCTTCTTTACTTGTGTTGCACATAAGCTTTATGTATGCTCTTTAATACAATTAATGTAATGGTCATCGAATAAAAGATCCCAAATCACTATAGAAATGGATTCCAATATAAATATCCATGTTGTGGTTAGATATGGAAGGGATATAGTTCCATACAAGTGCTCAATGATCCTCCCTGTATATAACCAATGTTTGGACTGCAACTTGTTTGCCAACACTGAATAGCACTAAGAGATTTTGTTCATAGTGTTTTGTATGGGTCAAAGAGGAATGTATTCAAATGATCGAGCAAGAATTGGTAAGAGTTTGGATGATATGTTTAGGTGTTGGATATACCTTCCAACTTACCATGGTGGAATACATGACATAGATATGTGGTATTTTGGAGTCAATGCAAGGATGGATTGTGTATATTTGGCCATCGGTATTGGCACATCAATTTTTCAATAATGTTTTATTTCATGATAGATTTAGTGTGATAGATAAAACATATATAGGGAATGATAGTTGCATTCCATTTAATATGAATAATTGCTCGAAGTGATTGAATTGTTGGTAAGATACAATTTTGATATCATTTCATAAGTTGTTGTAAATGTTGCAATAAAAATATAATGTTCATGAATATTGACAATTTTTTTGGTTGAATGAAAGTTGAGAATTTTTTTTGAAATAATGGTGTTTGATATGGAAATGTTGTAGGCCCACGAGGAATATCGATACCTACTTAAACAAGAGACAAACATTATGAGAAATAATCTCATGATTGGGAAATTCAAATTTCCTTCTGAAATGGATTTGAGAATTAATAAGTGGAACTGTTATGATGATATCTCATAATGAATATATACATGTGATATAGATGAGATGATGTATATTTACATTGAAAGATGAGGAAGAAGGATATTGTTAGGGCATTTTAACTCTATGATTTCCACTACATATAAATTTGTAGTGCAAGTATAGCAATAAGTTGGCACTCTCCTTGCATAAGAACACCTTGGAAAATGATGGATCGTATGATGAAATGTGTAGCATAGAAGGGGATGCCTAATCCTACAGGGTGAGTATAGTGTTAGAAAATCCTGATCACAGATCAATAAAATAAAATAAAAAATGCGGAAATAAAACACAAAAGATACACAATACAATAAATATGCATATATATGTGGTTCACCTAGTGTGGGATAGTACACTAAATAAATTGTCAGGTCCTTCATTTATTATTATCCAACAAATGAAGGGATACAACCGACAATATACCTATTGTAACTTCCTCTTCTTTCTCTCACAGTCTCCTCTCTAAGAATACAATATTCACTCACATGCATAGCCACAATACAATTCCCTCATAAAATAGGGTTACCTTCTGGTGAAAAAAACCTTAACATAACTTCTACGCCATATCTTTGACCTTATAATGAATGGTCCAGATTGACCGCGAAATTACAATATTTTACAAGGAAAATTTTCTCTAAATTTCTCTTCGGGGGCACTTCTCCCAAATCCCTCATCTAGGGGGCTCCAAAATTTCTCATTTCCCCCTGTTGGACCCCCATGGAGAGAGAAGTGGGGGGGAAATCCCCCCCATACCCCCATCAGGTAATGGGGTCTAAACGCAACTGAAACAAGACCTTTAAATCAACAATATAATCAAGCTCCACAACCAATAATATCCCACTTGGAG
>JZKD02S1675650.1:188940-203506 GCA_000966675.3 Picea glauca
CATGTGGCATACTCAGGAGGTTTTGAGCACTCTACGGCAACACAAGCTTTATGCCAACTTGGAAAAATGTTCTTTTAGCATGAACAAGGTCCAATAATTGGGCTACATTATTGATGAGAATGGGGTACATGTTGATCCATCTAAGATCCAATTCATCCGTGACTGGACAACCCCAACCACATTGATCGAGCTTCAAATCTTTTTGGGACTAGCCAACTTATACCGACGGTTCGTGGTGGGATTCTCCCATATTGCATGGTCCCTCAGTCAAGTGACCAAGGGAGGTGGTAGGGACAAGTTTGTGTGGGGGAAGAAGAAGCAATGAGCATTCAATGAACTGAAGCATCGCTTTTGCTCAGCTCCAGTACTCTCCTTACTTGATCTGCAACAACCAATCGATATTGAGACTGATGCATCTGACTATGTTGTGGAAGTAGTTCTCACTCAGCATAGGAATCCAATGGCATACCATAGTGAGACAAATAGTGTCGTTGATTTCCTCAGTCGACCTCCCATAAATGCACTCACCATTGTGATACATTCCTGTGCAAATGAGGCATCTGAGTGGCCCCAACTTTATCACCAAGATCTGGACTTCACCACCACCTATCAACTCTTGGGTATAGGCACGATTGTCACCAATTTTTACATTCAGGACGGGTTGTTATGCCATCTGGGCCATCTCTTTGTTCCTTCAAGAGAGCGTGCAAAGATGATTTGCGAAGCCCACTACAGTTGGGTGGCAAGACATTTTGGCATGGAGAAAAATATGGTCATTCTCTAGAAACATTTTATTGCCCAAAACTTCAATAGGACATCAACAAGTATATCATATCTTGCACTTCCTGTGCCATTTACAAGCTAGCCATAAAGAAGCAAGGCTTATACACCCCTCTTCCTACCCCTGAGAAGCCTTGGGAATCCATCTCGATGGATTACATGTCTGACCTTCCATCCACCAAGAAAGGCACTAATTTTGTATTTATGATCGTTGATCAGTTTTTGAAGATGGACATCCTCACAACCTACAAGAAGAACATCGCAGTGTAAGATATTGCCAAGCTCTTCTTCAAATGAGTGTAGGTCCATTTTTGGATACCACAAACCATCATCTCCGACCAGGACAACAGGTTCCTCAACACATTTTGGTCAAGTCTCTAGTCACTGTTGGACACCAAGATCACTTAATCCACCGCTTTCCAGCCCTAAAGAGACGACCAAATAGAGGTCGCCAATCGAATGATTGTGCACATCTTGTGCATGTACAACTCTAAGAATTCACGTACATGGGATGAGAGTCTCCCCTATGTTCAACAGAGTTACAATAGGGCTCTGCATAGCTCCACCGACCATAGCCCATTTCAGGTGGGATTGGGATTCCAACCCTTGGATCCCATTGATGTTGCATTACCTCTGGCCACCACACAAAAGGATTTTTCCCCTATTCATTCTGAGACTGACAAAGCCACCAGATTCATTGAGTGAATTCAGTACATCCACCAATAGGTCGAGGAGATTTTTCATAAAGATAATGATAAGTACAAGCAACGCCATGATCAACATAGGGTACCGCACCAGTTTCAGGCTGCAGACAAGGTCTTCTTACACTTGCAAAAGGAACATCGTACAAGGCCCCATCAGAAGCTCCACCCACTTCGCTATGGGCCTTACAACATCACCAAGGTTGTGGGTAACAATGCTTTTGAGCTCAACACTCCACCATTCCTTGGCTTGCAACCAATGTTCAATGTGGATCTCCTTCAACCATATTTTCCACCATTACTGGACACCTTAGAGATCGTAGAAAAACTGACACCAACAAAGCTCAACCCTAACTGCATGGAACATGCATCCACTGATCAAATATTGGACACATAGGTCAAGGGCACTTGCCAGCAGAGGATCCATCTTTATCGGGTTGCCAAGGCATGGTAGCTCCACATCCAAGGCCAAATACAACAAAAGTTTCCTCACCTGATGTGGGAACTCAATGCAATGGATACCATTGCTTCCTAAGGGGGGATGACTGATCCAGGTGGATATTGGTGTCCACCCACCTATTCCAACTGGTTCCTCTTGTTAGTTTTTACTTCAACACCTTCTTCCATACTTCTTTGTAATTGTGGGTTCTACACTTCTATGGATATATGAAGCCCTACACATATTCTAGGTGGATACTTGTGGCCTCTCACCTAATCCAACTGGATTATTTTGTATTTTTTCATGTCAACACATCTTGATGTACTTTCAGGGTCGTTTGGAGGCCTAAACATTGTTTTTTTGGCTCTCCACAATCAAACTGTAGACATAGTCAGCGTTTGACGGTGTAATGTGTAGTTCTCTAAAAAAAATGTTTCCAACAGGATATTGCGCATCTAAAACGGAGGTCGTATGTAAACATTACAACCTCGAGAAGTTGAGGTACAAACTTACCCATAGGGCTTACATGACTTTTGACGTTTCACCTACTAGCGTTAGGTTTTTGGATGTCTAGGGTTTTGTAATTCATGAGTAATATCAAAAATGCGTCTGGAACCTCAATGTAATCATTCTCCTTAGACAGATGCACGTAGCATCCACATCTCTTCTCAGATATAGCTACTACCATTCAAGAAAGTGTTTGAGTTCTGTAGTTTTATAGTTTCAACCTATTTAATTTATTCAATAGAAGATATTGTTCACTGGATGTCTATGTTATTCTTCATATCATTTTGTTTATTGTATTCAACCTGTTAATCAGTTTGTTCCGCTCCTAAATCTGATCATAGTCAAAGTGTAATATTTCTGCCAAAGAACCTTGCTTATCATTCTAAAATGAAGCTTATTGATGTTCAATACCACTTTGTGAGAGACATGGTTGAAGACAAGAAGGTGTTGTTGGTGAAGGTTGACGCTTTGAAGAATGTTGCAAAATCATTCATGAAGTCTGTTAGTATTGGGAATTTCTCTTGGTGTAGAGAAGTAATGGGCACTACTTCCCTGACTTGTTTATCTTATAATTCTCCAACCCCTTGTTTGCAAAAAAAAAAACAAGTGGAATCTTGTCGGGAATGTGTTATATTCTTTGCATTTTTATATTTCATGTGTTATAATATTTTCATAGCTATCCCAATGCACTGTTCATATGTGTCAGGTGCACCAGTGGAGTCAGTAGCCCATGACCAAAAATTTTGGGTTGTTTTTTCTTTTCTTTTTGGCCCAGTTTGTGTTTTTCTGACCAATGATTTTTCAGCCTATTGTAATCTAATTCCAATTAACGAATTAAGGTTGTAATATATTCAGGTTAGCGGTTTAAGGTTTTGGATGCTACTTATTACCAATATATTGTATTATTAACAATGAAGTTAATATAAAGAAGAAGATAGAGCGTAAAGGTTTCTAGGGTAAAACTCAGTGTACTATGTATATGCCATCACCGTTCTTTTTATTTTTCTTAATAATTTGTATGCATTGTTTTACTTTAAAGGTTTAAAACTTATATGATTGTTGTTAATGAAAATAGGATATTCATAAGTATTCTGAAAGATAGACTGCCTCTATAATATCCCCAGTTTCAATCCCCACAAATTACAATGTAAATGTGGAAATGCAATTTAGGCTGCTTAATCGATATGTTTGGGTTGAAGAGCTTGTAGTGAGAAATATAGCCAAGGGTCGAACTTTGTATTTTGTATATTGAAATGATTAATAAAAATAGTTATTCATTGGTTGTGATACAAGAGGGATGGTAATGATGGGGGGGCATGATTCCACAATAGAGGGAGCTAAGGAGGGTTCCAAAGGGTTACCCATTTTAATTAATTCAACCATTTTTCAGATTAATGTTTATCCCATTTGAATTATCAAAGGAGTTATTAAATTCATGTAAGAGTGGTAGGTGAGAAAGTCAACTGACCAATTTATGATAGCACTTTTTTGGAAATGTGAGAGTTAAACTTGCATGAGAAGAAAAAAAATCTGACTATATTATTGGGATAGTTTTTACATGTTCGTTTTGGGAAATAAGAGAGGAGCTAGGTGTTGGGAAAGAGAACCAACCATGTTGTGTTTGATAATAGCGATTAGAGGGATGAGTTCATGATGAAATTGTGGGTTGTGTTCCTATAATACGGGCTCTGAGCTTGTGGTTCATTTTCCTATTGAGGAAATGGCTCAAGATTCTTGAGAAGGTTGTTGCAAGAACTCCAAATTATAGATGAGAGTTCCTGGAGTCCCCATCTATGAGATACCTAGACAACCATGCTTTGGATCCTTGGAGGGAATTGGCAAGGCCTAAGGGACTATGTCGCAAAGAAGGGGGGTCTCCTTCCTTGGGTTCCGTAAATTGGGGAGAAGAGAGCTAGTGGATTGGGATAGTTGTTGACGTTTGAAACTTGGGTTTTGGGTTGCTACTGTGTGAGGAGAGTGGACATCCAACAAGGTTGGACCTCCTTGTGAATCCATAGCATCACGTGGGGGCGGTTTGCTATTAAGAGAAAATGAACAACAAACCTATGGCTCGAATGAAAATCCCTTCTATACAACGAGTCGTTCCATCAATTTAAAAATAAGTTCACTACATTCAATTTTTTTTTATTATTTCCCTATCTATACATTTTATTTGAATATTCATATGTGTTTGTTGAATTTCTACATTCATGGGTGATTTATATATGTTGTGAGATGCATGAATAAATTAACATGATGCCTATTGTTAACTTTATTGTGTCAACCAAAATTTTAAATGGGTTCAACATAATGGGTATTTTACAAGTGGTATTAGAGAATAAGGTTGCAACACTAGGCCTACAAGGTCCTGCTACATAACTAGAAGACGTTATTGTGTGAATTTGGGTGAAAATTACAGTAAAAACCCATCGAAATTCAATTTTTGTACTGATATTTTTGGTGTAAAGGTTTATTGGGGAAGATAAGTGGCTGAATATAGTTGTTTAATGGATGAGTTGGCTTGAGAAGATGAGTATGTAGGTTCGTGATAGTTATGAGTTCACATTTTGGTAAAAACAACAAAGTGTTATAAAAAAGCATCCGTCATATAACACTCCATTAATGAACTGAAAAATGCATCAATGAGGGGAATGCGATCGATATACATGCCTTCCAGGTACATCACTGGGTGATTCTTCAACAAAATGAAAACAAAACATAATTTTAGGTTTTAAAAATCTCAGAACATGCTAATTCTTCGCCGAGAACTGAAAATTTTGAAAAAAACTACGCGATAATCTGTTTTTTTGGTTGTTCAAAAACCTAAGCAACACGTTATCAGCCCGCATATACGCAACTACGACATGAACATAATCTTGTTTTGTGGGGACATCAGGAAAATTCCTGCCCGCCTTCGCAATCCAAATCCGTGAGCGTCTCGTCATCTGTTGACGAGGCGAATGGAAGCATGTAGGTTAATGGAGGATCCATTACCTCTAAATCTCCCTCTAAGAATCGCACCACCGTTCCCATGGAAGGCCTCAGCGCCGAATTGTTTTGAATACACCACAACGCCGTCTTTATCAACCGATGCGCCTCATCCATTTCCTGTGGCCTTTTCAATTGCAATCCGCTCTCTATCAATTCATCCATTTTTCCTTGCCTGGCCTTCTGGAAAGCAACAGAAGGAAAATACCAATTTTCCGAATCCTGAGAATGATCCACGTTCTTACTCCCCCTGACTATTTCCAGAAGCACCATTCCATAGCTGAACACGTCAGTCTTGTAAGTGATTCCCCTCTCCAAAAGCCACTCGGGCGCCATGTATCCCGGCGTCCCTCTCATCCCTGTCATCACGGAGCTTTCTGAATCTCTGTTCAAAGACCTTGCCATGCCGAAATCGGAGACTTTCGCCTTGAAATCCTCATCTAAGAGAATGTTCTGAGGTTTGACATCCAGATGCAGAATACCGAGTCTGGACTCTTCGTGCAGGTACGCAAGTCCCCGAGCAGTGTCGAGCGCGATGGAATATCTAGTCTTCCAATCCAGCTGATTGTCTGAGGTGAACAGCCATCTATCCGGAGACCCGTTGGGCATGAGTTCGTAGACCAGAATACGATGCCGCCCTTCCACACAAACACCCCGCAAGCTCACGAGATTGGAATGATTGAGGGAGGATATGGTGGCGATTTCTGCACAAAACTCCCGCTGTCCGTGCCCCGTCTGATTGAGTAGACATTTCACGGCTACTTCAGTACCATCCATCAAAGTTCCTTTGTATACTTTCCCAAATCCTCCCCTTCCAATCTCTTTGGCGAAGCTGCCCGTGGCCGTCTCCAGGGCCTGGAAACTAAATATTGTTGGAAGACCAATCAAATTCTTCAGATAATCTCTATCAAAATCATCGGGCGCAGCTCCATTCGCGCAGAGAGGAGAAGTATCGACTCCTTCAATTCCATAGGGAGGAGAAATACCGCCTTTAATCTTACTGGGAGGAGAACGCCGATCTCGTCTTTCACACCGTAAAGTATATCTCCGTGTGAGGAAGACGGTCAATAGCTTGGTTAGCMTCCCGAAGATGACCAAGAACGCAAGAATATTGGTGRTTGAAATCACAACCATTGATTTATTGGGACGACTAAGAATATTCCATCAATATTTAATCTTGTCCATACAAAATTGATTAAACACTAAAAACCTATTAAATATGYCCATTATCAATAAATATACGYCTTTTGAAGTAAATATATTTTCTTCAATTATTTAAAGGCTTTTAGATATGAATTCAATTATATACTTATAATATTTTTATTTATTTAGTGTGACTAAGTCATAATTTCAATACCCATCTATGATGTGTGCATATATTTTCTTCAAATTGTAAAGACTTGTATGCATGAATTCAATTATATATAGAGAAATGTATTAAGTTTTAAAACTTTTATGATTTTATTATTCTTGGAAGATATATAGTATATATTTTTAGAAAGTGAATACGAATTTAGAATTTATAATTTATAATTTATATATATAATTATATTTTTCATAGTATTAATATATATATATATATTTTTCATAATGATTTTTTTTTCTTATATATTTATGGATAGATTTTCATAATTATCTATTTTTTACTAGCTATAATATTTCTAGCGTTATGTTGTGTATTCTTATAGGTATAAATTTATTTATAGATCAATGTCCTAAGACACTAAAAGAGGAAGGAGTATCACACAATTATAAAGAGGGTTTTCAAGTATTTGCATGGAACTACAAAGTATGCAATCTGCTATTAAGGAAAACTTAGACCCAACAAAGTGTTAGATGTACATGGCTTTCTTGATGCATAGATATAGATATGGATTACAAAAGATATACAACTAGTTATATGTTTAACCTATTTGGAGGAACAATCAGTTGGATGAGCAAGAGACAGGTTCTGGTTGCACTCTCAATTACAAAAGCTGAATACATGGTAGCCACTCATGCAAGTAAGGAAGTTGTACGATTACAAAGAATGTGTGAACATATATTTGGTTTGTACACCAAGTTGTAGGGTTACATTGTGATAGTCTCATCCAAGTGGATATTGGTGGCCAGCCACCTATTCCAACTGGCTTCTCTTGTCAGATTTTAGTTCAACACGTTCTTCTGTACTTCTTTGTAATTGTGGGTTCTACACTTATGGGGCTATCTGAAGCCCTACACATCTTCCAGGTGGATATCGGTGGCCTCTCACCTAATACAACTGGATTATATTAGATGTTTTCATGTCAACACATCTTGATGTACTTCCAGGGCTGTTTTGGAGGCCTAAACAATGTTTTTTTGGCTCGCCACAGTCAAACTATAGATAGAGTCAGAGCTTGATGGTGTAATGTGTAGCTCTCTAAAATACCTTTGCAACGGGCTATCACGCGCCTAAAACAGAGGTCGTATGCAAATTTTACGATCCTCGGAAGTTGAGGTACCAACTTACCCATAGGGGCCCACATGACTTTTGGTGTTTCACCTCCTAGGGTTAGGTTTTTGGATGTCTAGGGTTTTGACATTCATGAGTAATACAAAAAAGGCCTCTGGAGCCTCATTGTAATAATTCTTCTCATACGGATGTGCGTAGCAGCCACATCTCTTTTCAGAGATAGCTACCACCATTCAAGCAAGTGTTTTAGTTCTGCAGTTTTATAGTTTCATCATATTTCATTTATTCAATAGAAGGTATTGTTCATTCGATATCTGTGTTGTTCTTCATATCTCTATGTTTATTGTATTTGGTATGTTAATCAGTTCGTTCCGCTACTAAATACACATCAATGGTATCAGAGCGGTCTACTCTTCATTTATTTTTCTTTGTGCATGTCCTCGACAAGATTTGGGGACTCGAACCAATTGAGTTATTGCAAGATCGGTTGTGCTGAGCCTGACAACAACCCATGGGAGATAAAAATAAACATGATGGAGCAGGAGATCCTTTTAAAATGTTGCTTGAGGATGCCCTTGTGCGAAAAAGGAATGAAATGATGGACAACTTTGTGTAGATCCTTCGGTGACTGCCCATAGGAGAAGCATCTTCATCAAGCGGCCATGCAACCGCCTTCAAGGTACAGGTAAATTTTGATATCCCATTATTTGAAGGATTGATAGATGCAGATGTTGTAGATAAATGGTTGAATTAGCTCGAACGGTATTTTTCGGTCCATAATTCTTTCGAGAGGGAAAATATTAATTTTGCACTACTCAAGGTTGTCCCCAATGGTAAGGACTGGTGGGACACATACTCTGAGAAAAGGGAAATAGAAGAATTTGCATTATTTGTGGTTTCCCTTACATCAGATTCTTTCTGGGATTGCATTAAAGAACAATACTACCCTATTGGAAGCTATGAGGACTAGTTGATCTAGGTGGATATTGGTGGCCACCTACCTATTCCAACTAGCTTCTTGTGTCCATTTTTTGTTCATCATGTTATTTTGTACTTCTCTGTAATTGTGGGTTCTACACTTCTGGTGTTGTCTGAAGCCCCACACATCCTCCAGGTGGATACGGGTGGCCTCTCGCCTAATCCAACTGGCTTATTTTGTATGTTTTCATGTCAACAAATCTTGTTGTACTTTCATGGTCGTTTTAGGGCCCTAAACATTTTTTTTTGGCTTGCCACTGTCAAACTCTACATAGAGTTAGAGTTTGACGAAAAAATGTGTAATTATCTGAAAAACCTTTCCAACGAGCTATCACACACCTAAAACAAAGGTCGTATGTGTTATCACTCCAAGAAATCACTCCCTGAATGTAGAAGGGTGTAAGCTTGGTAACTTAAAATATCAATAATATGGAAGGAAAAAGGATCAAATCATATGACATTATAAATCCACCTCCATTTAGAAATACATAATTCACTCGAAAGACCAAGGCTTTCAACTAAGTTGCTCAAAAGATTTAAATCAAATTGTGGAAAGATGGGGGAAACCCATTATATCAGTAAACATACTTATAAAACATCACATGTGAATGACCAGTAATGATATGTAAGATACTCTTCACACTAGCAGAAACATATATAAGATTATATAAATCATATCACTGGATATAACAAATAAATACTTGCAACTTAAGTTTATCAATGCACCAATAGGATGACATCTATCTGGCATTGAGACAAACATCAGAAGCAAAGTATGAAGTCAGATATACCAACAAAGAGATGGAATGACAACCTTCTGTCATTGAGTATACACGGACTTGGAAAGAAAGGAAATGAAAGCTGAACATACAATGTGAAAGAAGCTTGATGTCAAGATATACTCATGATTATTTCCAAAGGATAAAAATACAAGTCTTCAAGGAATTGAACCACAGTCCCTAGATTGTTTCCCTCCCCTTGCCTCTTACATCTATGAGCTTAAATAAGTTTTACAAATTGTTTTCAATATCCTGAAAAGATGGATCTAATAACCTCTTTTCTTATCTCAAATTCGAAATTGTGAGGTGGCTGCAAAAGATAGAAATTTCTGGAAAAATGTTGCTTCAAGATTCACCTATATCCTCCAAATAACAGTAGATCTTGGGAAACTAAGAGAGGTTATTGAAGATAAGTCCGTTCTTATGAAATACATCCTTCATTTTCTAAAAATAGTATTCCAACTCATCAGAATCCATCCTTAGAGACAGTGATTAAAACAGGAAAAACAAAGTATTTAATTTATGGAAATATGGTGCTCAAAGATTGACCTATATTTAACAAATCACAATAGATCTTGGAAAACAGAGAGAGGTTATTGAATATCCGCCTGTTCTTATGAAATTACTCCTTTGGTTTCGAAAACCACTCTTCTATATATGATCAGAATCTATCTCCCAAGAAGGTGACTAAAACAGGAAAATCCAGATTTCCAAATCTAGTCATATTCCTACATTTTAGGATTTGATCTCTAGAATATTTCTATTGATCAAATGAAGTGCCACCTGTACTCATAGATGATATTTGATAATATATATGATTATTCATCATCATATGCTCCATAATAAACTCAACCAAGTCGAATTTGACCTTTTGACCAAAATAATACATTTTGGAAAGTTTCTGAAAATGATGCCTCATCTTGTGGGGAACTTTTGACTACCTTCCCAACCTCCAAATGAATATATGAAAGTACCATTGGAAATACTAGGATGTCTAGTTGTCAATAGACTATTTGATCGTGTAAAATAGACTCTCCACGACTCGAAAAATTGATTTTTACCAAGGTAGTTTATTTGCTGAAAAACCTTCACTTTCACTGGCTCACTACACTGTGAAAAAAGTCATTTAGCTAGTGAAAATGGAGACTTTCACCGGATTACTACATTGTGAAAAATTCAATTAGCCGGTGAAAGATAAAAAAGAAAAATTGGTATATTTTGAGATGCCACATAATTTTTTCATTGGAAAATAAGATTTAAAGCCAATCTTATATACTTTAAAACTTAAAGATTTATAAATAAATATTTACCTTATTATCATCTTATGATATGATATCAAAATAAATTGCAAGGCATTTTTTATCGCTAACATGTATCTCCAACTGGGATGGAGACCTTCCTGCAAGGTTTTCAAGAACCACAGATCTAATGCCTTTCCTGGAAAATAAAAATCTGAACAAAATATGTAGTGTTTCATTGGCATGGAGTCAATATTCCATTGGGGATGGAGTCAACTATCTCACTTCTTTATGAAATTTTCCCATAACCTGTGTGGATGATCACTACACATGCTTCATACTACCTTTATTCATACAAAGTATCTTCTACTTCTGTTGCAAAATTAAAGAAAAGAAATAGTCGGGAAGCGAGCTTATTTCCTATTCTACTCTATCATAACCAGCTCTGCAATTTGGTTAAGTAAAGGCTGATTTCCATAGCAACCATCCAAGAAATTTTAATACTAAAATTTCCTCATCATTCTTACTGATTAATAACTGATTTTTGAAATTCAACAACAATGAATAAAACTCTTTCACAAAACCAAATTTGTAACATATCCGCTACGTAAATTTAATTTTTCTGGTCCTCTGTCGGACTCGTACCCCTAAATAGTCATGGAGACCCAGCGTGAGCTGGTTCTTTCCCTCTCCTACATGGCCTTCTACACCTTGACCGTAGTATTCCCTGATCTTAATATCAGGTTATCGGGGTTTCGTCTTTCCCGTTGTCAATGGTTCTTGTACTCTGTAATTCTCGATCGCCGATGAGCTCCTTTTTGGCCTTAGCCCCTCCTTGGCTAAGCTCCTAGTCCACACAACCGTGCACTCGAGCTGCAACCTTAAAGCTTTCCTTTCATCGTGGTTTCGGGCTTTCTAATATCAATGTGCATATGCACCTTGGATCCGCGATCCTCCGATTCCCTACGCGCTCCAACGTTTGCTAGTCCCTGGGGCTAGTCTTTTGGGGTCCATACGACCTCCCTCTATATGACCGCCACCTTACCTCTCGTCGAAGTTTTGAGGTTTTCAATGCCCAAATGAATATGTCCACGGGATTCCCGATTCCTCGAATTCTGACGTGCCCCTTTAGCGTTAGCCCTTCTGACTATAGGCCTCGAACCATATGACCATTAACCTGTGACCGCGGTCTTATCTCTTATCGGAGTTCGGGGTTTCGCGTGTCGAAATGCACCAAACCTCTTGTCAACGGAATCCCCGATTTCCCGATGCACAGATTCCCGATTTGATGTCTCCAAGAAGCCCTTCCTCCGTAACTAAAATCAACGGAGGTGAGCAGTTGCTGAGATCAACGGCTCCTGATCTCCCTCAGGGTTTCACGACTTCTAGTATCGAAATTCTTTGGTCTTCGATTTCCCCAATCTCACTAATACCGATTTTCCTGATTACTTCGATCTCGGCTACGCGTCCTCTAGAATGGACGGTTCTCGCTGCTCCTCGCTATTTCGCGGTTCGCGAAACCAAAGTGCCTGAACACTTTGTCACCGAGATCCCCGATATCCCGATGGAACCCAAACACCGATGGATGACTCCCTATCGGGGCTTTCCCCGATGACACCGATGTCTTCCCCGATGACACCGATGTCTTCCACACGTCTTCTCTGATGAACGGTCCTGATTCCTCCGGGACTTCGAGACTTGTGATGTCCCAATTTTTTCAACCTCAGGAACTCTGATTTCCCGATGCCAAACATCCCGACTCTCTGCGGATTTCTGACACGTGTCCCAAACGGATGGACGGTCCAGATGAACTCTCGGGGTTCACGATTTATAGCATCCCGATTCGCTTGACCTCAGGATCTCCGATATGCCGATGGCCAATATCCCGATTTTCTTCGGATCTCTGACACCTGCCCTAAAGGGATGGACGGTCTAGATGAACTCTCGGGGTTCGTCAAACGCCAACCCAAAAGGCACTTACCTGTCCGATCCGACGGTTGATGGGGAATCGGACCCAGATCTAACGGTCTAGATCTGTTCTTTCTGTGCACACTTCAGAGACTAAACTCCAAGCAGCTTAACCTGATCCAATGGCCGATGGGATCTCTGATGGGATCCAATGGCTCAGATTGTCCCACCTTGCACATTCTTCCATGACTTCGTGGATGTGGAAAGATCAATGGTCTGAATGCTCTCCTGGGTCATGGAATCTACGATCTTGACTTCCTCGTTGTTTGTGAAGATAGAGGGAAAATGGGGCAAGGTATGTAACGCCCTGGTTACTCTCGTCAATCTAATGGTCATGAATGGCTATGGGTCATCTGACAAGGCCTAGTTCATCGATTTGTTACCTATCCCTACACTGCTACCACAGAATCCTTAAGAGGGCCATTCCTCCTTGTATAGGATTAATGAGACTTGCGCGTTCAAATCCCTCTTCTGGGTTCTTGGTGAATCTTTCTAAGGAGGGAATCTCCGTGAAGAGGTTTATACCGGGGCATTTCCGGAGGCGGATAAGGGTGAACAAATTCCCGAGAACGGCTAGGAGTCTCACTTAGTTCGACTCATGCCTAAATAAATTCATTTATCATCATAATCCATGCGTGGTCTTTCTATTATAAGCATATATCTAACATTACTTATCGACAATACTACTTAGACATTCTTATACTGTAATTTGTTCACCATTTCACAGTTTATGTGCATATATGTCAGCATATGAATTTCAGGATGTAATATGAACAAAACACTTATCAGAAATAACTTTGGAAGTGGGTGCAACTGCTGAGAGGGGTGCTCGTTTCCACCCAACCGTAGGCTCAGCAATTCCCAATGGATTTACCATTAGCCACCCCCGAGCTGAGACCATGATGCCCTGAGACTGCGTCTCTCTATCTGCCAGTGACCAGGAGCGAAGGTTGCAATCCTTCCTCTCTGCTATCACTCACTCTGCGTAATGCCAGAGTTCCCCTCGCGCCTGCCCTCCTAATCGCTTCTGCCATACGCCTTATCCTCTCGCGAAGTTGCGTGTGGCATGATTACCCTCACACCGATCAGTCCTGACGGCTCTATGGACGGGTTTTTCACCATCCCATCCCTCATCAAGCCATCCTCCTACCAGCCTGCGAGGCATTGAATTTTCAGGGCCAGTGAGCCACTTTTGGTTCTCCGGGCCAGTGGAGTCCAAATACGGTATTTAATTCTCAATGGAAGTTAACGCCACCCTTTCAGGTGCCCTCCACCACCATCGTGGTCTCTTTTTCTGCACATCCCCTCTCAACAGTCCTGCAACAAGCTCAAAATGTCATTCACATTTATTGACCTTTTCCTCAAGGTCCATTTACATCATATATTCACATTTATGATTTTGCCATAGTTCTTGGCCAGTCCAGTTATATTTACAAGCTGGGGGAAACAGGGTGTTACAATTCCCTCCCCCTAAAAAGGAACATCATCCTTGATGTTCTTATCTACTAACATGATTTGCATTTATAGAAGTAAACAAAATCAGATATGCCTGTCTCATGGCATCTTCCATCTCCCATGTAGCCTCATCTGGGCCAAAATGTTTCCACTGCACCTTGACCTGTGCAATGGTTCTATTCCTGAGCGGGGTTTCCTTTCTGTCCAATATGCATTGGGGTTCTGGTAGAAATTCTCCCTCCGGTTCCACCTGGATCACAGACCAGTCAATTATATGATTAGCATCATGTACATATTTC
>JZKD02S1675650.1:218023-228853 GCA_000966675.3 Picea glauca
GTGGCCACCGATATCCACCTGGATCAATGGGGGACGAAAAGAAAGATGATGGAGTAAGAGATCCTATTAAAATGTTGCTCGAGTAATCTCTCATGTGACAAAGGAATGAAATGATGGATAACTTCGTGTAGATCCTTCGATGACTGCCCACAAGAGAGGCATATTCATCAAGCGACTATGCAACCCCCTTCAGGGTACAAGTAAATTTTGATATTCCATTATTTGAAGGACTGATATATGTGGATGTTGTAGATAAATGGTTGAATCTGCTCGAAGGACATTTTTCAGTCCACAATTTTTTCTATAGGGAAAATATCACTTTTGCACTCTTCAAGGTTGTTCCCCATGTTAAAGACTAGTGGGATACTTACTCTGAGCAAAGGGTCGTGGAGGAATCTACAATGTTTGTGGTGGCCCCTACATGGGATTCCTTCTGGGATGCCACTAAATAATAGTACTACCCTTTTGGAAGCTACGAGGACTAGTACACCAGATGGACCACCCTACTTCAAGAAATGGACCATAAACTACCATATTTCACCAATATTTTCCATACCCTATGAACCAAATTGTGTATCAAAGACTCTAAGTGTCATCTGGTGCTCAAATACAGTGGTTGTTTGCATAGATACATCAAAACAGAAATGGATTTCTTGGACATCGCCTCATTTGGCATGACTTATAGATACGTTGTTAAGATCGAGCAGAAATTTAAGAAGAAACGATGAGAGTTTGGATTTACAAACCCCTCACAGCCGAAGTAGGGAGAATGCAACCCTAACCCACACAACAAGGGACCAATTTGATATGGTATCCCTTAGTATAGTCAATCCAAGATGCAACAAAATAAGGGCAATGAGAAGACGAAGAAGGACACGAAAAAATGGTGAGAGTACCATAAAAATCCTTGACACAACACTGAAGAATGTCGCTCCAAGAAGTCCCTCGTGGTCGAGCTGAAGGCTTCTGAGTTAGAGGTCGATTCTGATTCCGAGTCAAATCTTGAAGGAGGGAAGTGGATTATTGAGGTTGAACCCAGTGCCACTGTCGCTACCACCAAAGTCCATCCAGGCTAACTAGAAGAACCAAAGGAAGGGTAACGCCTCTTTCACTCATAGATGTGGGTCAACGGGGCTCTAATTCATTTAATTGTCAACAATGGTAGTCAGAAGAACCTGATTTCAGCAGAGTTCATCAAGCAACTAGAGTTGCCAACGACACAACACCTGCATCCCTACACCATAGGCTAGCTTAGCCAATGAAGAGATATTCGTCTGAACCAACAATGTCGTCTTCCCTACGACATCAAGCATTTCAAAGATGAGGTACTGTGTGATATTGATCCCCTTGAAGTTTGTGATGTTCTTTTAGGACAACCATATTTGTAGAAGCGTCATGGTGTGTATGAGTCTAGACCCCATAGTGTTATTATTACTTTGGGTAGACAATTGTGCAGGATCCCAGAGGTAGCACTGCCTACTCTATTTCTTTAATCTCTATTAAGCAATGCAGTAAGTTCATTTCACAGACCGATAATTTCATCTTCTTTATGATCTGTGCTCACAGTAAGCATAAGGTTGTTGCCACATCTATGGCCTCTCTTTGTAGTAGAATCAAGTGGATAGTATCATAGAATAATATAGATACATCTTCACCTCACCTATAGGGATACTAACAAATTGCCAAGTCAAGCATTCAATTGATTTGACCTTCAACGCACCTCTACCTAATGGACCAGTCTATCGGTGCTCGTTGATGGAGAATGGAGAAATCAGGTGTCAGATCCAAGAGCTTCTTCAAAAGGGGCACATGAGACCCAACTCCTCCCCTTGAGGAATCCCAACTTTACAAGTGTTGAAGAAGGACGAGACTTGGTGACTCTACATTGATTACAGAGCCTTAAACAAAATCATAGTCAAGAATCACTACCCCATTCCCAGGATTGATGAACTTGTTGACCAACTCAAGTGGGAAAATTTCTTCCACAAGATTGACCTAAATAATGGCTACCACCAGGTTCCCATCGAACCGACTGATGTATGGAAGACAACCTTCAAGTCTAAAGAAGGTATCTATGAATGGCTAGTCATGCCCTTTGGCTTAACAAATGCACCAACCACTTTCATGAGTTTGATGGATGATATATTGAGACCCTTCACCCAATCCTTTGTGGTATTATATTTGGATGACATCCTCATATTTAGCAGAATGTGGGAGGATCACATGCAAAATATTCAGGAGGTTTTGAGCACTCGGTGGCAACACAAGATTTATGACAACTTGGAAAAATGCTCTTTTAGCATGAACAAGGTCCAATAATTGGGATACAGTATTGATGAGCATGGGGTACATGTTGATCCAGATAAGATCCTAGTCATCTGTGACTGGAAAACCCCAACCACACTGACCGAGCTTCAAAGCTTTTTGGGACTAGCCAACTTCTACCGATGGTTCGTGGTGGGATTCTCCCATATTGCATGGTCCCTTAGTCAGGTGACCAAGGGAGGTAGTAGGGCCAAGTTTGTGTGGGGGAAGGAGAATCAATGAGCATTCAATGATATGAAGCATCGCTTTTTCTTAGCTCCAGTACTCTCCTTGCTTGATCTGCAACAACCAGTCAATATTGAGACTGATGCATCTAACTATGTTGTGGAAGCAGTTCTCACTCAACACAGGAATCGAGTGGCATACCATAGTGAGAAAAATAGTGTCATTGATTTCCTAAGTCGACCTACCATAAATGCACTTAGCATTGTGATACATTCCTTTGGAAATGAGGCATCTGAGTGGCCCCAACTTTATCACCAAGATCTGGACTTCACCACCACCTATCAACTCTTGGGTATAGAAACGATTGTTAGCAATTTTCACATTCAGGATGGGTTTTTATGCCATCTAGGCCATCTCTTTGTTCCTTCAGGAGAGCGTGCAAAGTTGATTTGCGAAGCCCACTACAGTCGGGTAGTAGGACATTTTGGCGTGGAGAAAAATATGGCCATTCTCTAGAAACATTTTATTGCCCAAAACTTCAACATGACATCAACAAGTATATCAGATCTTGCACTTCTTGTTCCATTTACAAGCTAGCCATAAAGAAGCAAGGCTTATACACCCCTCTTCCTACTCCCGAGAAGCCTTGGGAATCCATCTCGATGGATTACATGTCTGGCCTTCCGTCCACCAAGAAAGGCATTGATTTTGTATTTATGATCGTTGATCGGTTTTTGAAGATGGACATCCTCAAAACCTACAAGAAGAACATCATAGTGTAGGATACTTACAAGCTCTTCTTAAAACGAATTTAGGCCCATTTTTGGATACCACAAACTATCATCTCCGATTAGGACAACAGGTTCCTCAACACATTTTGGTCGAGTCTCTAGTCATTGTTGGACACTAAGCTCACTTAATCCACCGCTTTGCACCCCCAAAGAGACGACCAAATAGAGGTTGTCAATTGAATGATTGTGAACATCTTGTGCATGTACAACTCTAAGCATTCGTGTACATGGGATGAGAGTCTCCCCTATGTTCAAAAGAGTTACAATAGGGTTCTTCATAGCTCCACCGACCATAGTCCATTTCAGGTGGGATTGGGATTCCAACCCTTGGATCCCATTAATGTTGCACTACCTATGGCCACCACATAGAAGGATTCTTCCCCTGTTCATTTTGAGACTGACAAAGCTACCAGATTCATTGAGTGAATTCAGTACATCCACCAACAGGTAGAGGAGATTTTGCAGAAAGATAATGATAAGTACAAGAAACGCCATGATCAACATAGGGTACCACACCTGTTTCAGGCTACAAACAAGGTCTTCTTACACTTGTAGAAGGAACATCGTACATGGCCCCATCAGAAGCTCCACCCACTTCGCTATGGGCCTTACACCATCACCAAGGTTGTGGGTAACAATGCTTTTGAGCTCAACACTCCACCATTCCTTGGCTTGCACCCAATGTTCAATGTGGACCTCCTTCAACCATATTTTCCACCATTATTGGACACCTCAGAGATCATAGAAAAACTAACACCAACAAAGCTCAACCCTAACTACATGGAACATGCATCCACTAATCAGATATTGGACACACAGGTCAAGGGCACTCACCAGCAGAGGATCCAACTTTATCGGGTTGTCAAGGCATGGTAGCTCCTCATCCAAGGCCAAATAAAACAGAAGTTTCCTTACCTGATGTGGGAACTCAACACAATGGATACCATTGCTTCCTAAGGGGGGAGGACTGATCTAGGTGGATATTGGTGTCCACCCACCTATTCCAACTGGTTCCTCTTGTCAGTTTTTACTTCAACACCTTCTTCTGTACTTCTTTGTAATTGTAGGTTCTACACTTCTATGGATATATGAAACCCTACATGTATTCTAGGTGGATACTGGTGGCCTCTCACCTAATCCAACTAGATTATTTGGTATTTTTTCATGTCAACACATCTTGATGTACTTTCAAGGCCATTTGGAGGCATAAACATTGTTTTTTTGGCTCTCCACAATCAAACTGTAGACATAGTGAACGTTTGACGGTGTAATGTGTAGTTCTCTAAAAAAACGTTTCCAACAGGATATCGTGCATCTAAAACAAAGGTCGTATGCAAACGTTACAACCTCGAGAAGTTGAGGTACCAACTTACACATAGGGGCCCACATGACTTTTGGCGTTTCACCTCCAAGAATTATGTTTTTGGATGTCTAGGGTTTTGTAGTTCATGAGTAATATCAAAAATGCGTCCGGAGCCTCATTGTAATCATTCTCCTTAGACAGATGCACGTAGCAACCACATCTCTTCTCAGATATCGCTACCACCATTAGAGCAAGTGTTCGAGTTCTGTAGTTTTATAGTTTCAACCTATTTAATTTATTCAATAGAAGATATCGTTCACTGGATGTCTGTGTTGTTCTTCATATCCTTTTGTTCATTGTATTCAGTCTATTAATTAGTTCGTTCCGCTCCTAAATTTGGATCATAGTCAAAGTGTAATATTTCTACCAAAGAACCCTTCTTATCATTCTAAAATGAAGCTTATTGATGTTCAATACCACTTTGTGAGAGACATGGTTGAAGACAAGAAGGTGTTGTTGGTGACGGTTGACGCTTTGAAGAATGTTGTAAAATCATTCATGAAGTTTGTTAGTATTCGGAATTTCTCTTGGTGTAGAGAAGTAATGGGCACTACTTCCTTGACTTGTTGATCTTATAACTCTCCAACCCCTTGTTTGCAAAGAAAAAAACAAGTGGAATCTTGTCAGGAATGTGTTATATTCTTTGAATTTTTATATTTCACGTGTTATAATATTTTCATACCTATCCCAATGCACTATTCATATGTGTCAGGTGCACCAGTGGAGTCAGTAGCCCATGACCAAAAAATTTGGGTTGTTTTTTCTTTTCTTTTTGGCCAATTTTGTGTTTTTCCAACCAGTGATTTTTTAGCCTATTGTAATCTAATTCCATTTAAAGAATTAAGGTTGTAATCTATTCAGGTTAGTGGTTTAACGTTTTGGATGCTACGTATTACTAATATATTGTATTATTAACAATGAAGTTAATATAAAGAAGAAGATAGAGCGTAAAGGTTTCTAGGGTAAAACTCAGTGTACTATGTATATGCCATCACTGTTCTTTTTACTTTCCTTAATAATTTGTATGCATTGTTTTACTTTAAAGGTTTAAAACTTATACGATTGTTGTTAATAAAAATAGGATATTCATAAATATTCTAAAAGATAGAGTGCCTCTATAATATCCCCAATTTCAATACCCACAAATTACAATGTAAATGTGCAATTGCAATTTAGGTTGCTTAATCGATATGTTTGGGTTGAAGAGCTTGTAGTGAGAAATATAGCCAAGGGTCGAACTATGTATTTTGTATATTGAAATGATTAATAAAAATAGTTATTCATTGGTTGTGATACAAGAGGGATGGTAATGATGGGGGGGCATGATTCCACAATAGAGGGAGCTAAGGAGGGGTCCAAAGGTGTTACCCGTTTTAATTAATTCAACCATTTTCATATTAATGTTTATCCCATTTGAATTATCAAAGGAGTTATTAAATTCATGTAAGAGTGGTAGGTGAGAAAGTCAACTGACCAATTTATGATAGCACGTTTTTGGAAATGTGAGAGTTAAACTTGCATGAGAAGAAAAAAAATTGACTATATTATTGGGATAGTTTTTACATGTTCGTTTTGGGAAATAAGAGAGGAGCTAGGTGTTGGGAAAGAGAACCAAGCATGTTGTGTTTGATAATAGCGATTAAAGGGATGAGTTCATGATGAAATTGTGGGTTGTGTTCCTATAATACAGGCTCTGAGCTTGTGGTTCATTTTCCTATTGAGGAAATGGCTCAAGATTCTTGAGAAGGTTGTTGCAAGCACTCCAAATTATAGATGAGAGTTCCTGGAGTCCCCATCTATGAGATACCAAGATAACCATGCTTTGGATCCTTGGAGGGAATTGGCAAGGCCTAAGAGACTATGTGGCAAAGAAGGGGGATCTCCTTCCTTGGGTTGCGTAAATTGGGGAGAAGAGAGCTAGTGGATTGGGATAGTTCTTGACGTTTGAAACTTGGGTTTTGGGTTGCTACTATGTGAGGAGAGTGGACATCCAACAAGGTTGGACCTCCTTGTGAATCCATAACCTCTCCTCGGGGGCAGTTTGCTATTGAGAGAAAATGAACAACAAACCTATGGCTCGAAGGAAAATCCCTTGTATACAACAAGTTGTTTCATCAATTTAAAAATAAGTTCACCACATTCTATTTTTTATGATTATTTCCCTATCTATACATTTTATTTGAATGTTAATGTGTGTTTGTTGAATTTCTACATTCATGGGTAATGTATATATGTTGCGAGATGCATGAATAAATTAACATGATGCCTAGTGTTAACTTTATTGTGTCAACCAAAATTTTAAATGGGTTCAACATAATGAGTATTTTACAAGTGGTATTAGAGAATAAGGTTGCAACACTAGGCCTACAAGGTCCTCCTACATAACTAGAAGACGTTATTGTGTGAATTTGGGTGAAAATTACAGTAAAAACCGATCGAAATTCAATTTTTGTATTGATATTTTTGGTGTAAAGGCTTATTGGGGAAGATAAGTGGCTGAATATAGTTGTTTAATGGATGAGTTGGCTTGAGAAGATGAGTATGTAGGTTCGTGATAGTTATGAGTTCACATTTTGGGAAAAACAACAAAGTGTTATAAAAAAACATCCGTAACACTCCATTAATGAACTGAAAAATGCATCAATGAGGGGAATGCGATCGATATACATGCCTTCCTGGTACATCACTGGTTGATTCTTCAACAGGATGAAAACAAAACATAATTTTAGGTTTTAAAAATCTCAGAACATGCTAATTCTTCGCTGAGAACTGAAAATTTTGAAAAAAACTACGCGATAATCTGTTTTTTTGGTTGTTCAAAAATCTAAGCAACACGTTATCAGCCTACATATACGCAACTACGACATGAACATAGTCTTGTTTTGTGGGGACATCAGGAAAATTCCTGCCCGCCTTCGCAATCCAAATCCGTGAGCGTCTCGTCATCTGTTGACGAGGCGAATGGAAGCATGTAGGTTAATGGAGGATCCATTACCTCTAAATCTCCCTCTAAGAATCGCACCACCGTTCCCATGGAAGGCCTCAGCGCCGAATTGTTTTGAATACACCACAACGCCGTCTTTATCAACCGATGCGCCTCATCCATTTCCTGTGGCCTTTTCAATTGCAATCCGCTCTCTATCAATTCATCCATTTTTCCTTGCCTGGCCTTCTGGAAAGCAACAGAAGGAAAATACCAATTTTCCGAATCCTGAGAATGATCCACGTTCTTACTCCCCCTGACTATTTCCAGAAGCACCATTCCATAGCTGAACACGTCAGTCTTGTAAGTGATTCCCCTCTCCAAAAGCCACTCGGGCGCCATGTATCCCGGCGTCCCTCTCATCCCTGTCATCACGGAGCTTTCTGAATCTCTGTTCAAAGACCTTGCCATGCCGAAATCGGAGACTTTCGCCTTGAAATCCTCATCTAAGAGAATGTTCTGAGGTTTGACATCCAGATGCAGAATACCGAGTCTGGACTCTTCGTGCAGGTACGCAAGTCCCCGAGCAGTGTCGAGCGCGATGGAATATCTAGTCTTCCAATCCAGCTGATTGTCTGAGGTGAACAGCCATCTATCCGGAGACCCGTTGGGCATGAGTTCGTAGACCAGAATACGATGCCGCCCTTCCACACAAACACCCCGCAAGCTCACGAGATTGGAATGATTGAGGGAGGATATGGTGGCGATTTCTGCACAAAACTCCCGCTGTCCGTGCCCCGTCTGATTGAGTAGACATTTCACGGCTACTTCAGTACCATCCATCAAAGTTCCTTTGTATACTTTCCCAAATCCTCCCCTTCCAATCTCTTTGGCGAAGCTGCCCGTGGCCGTCTCCAGGGCCTGGAAACTAAATATTGTTGGAAGACCAATCAAATTCTTCAGATAATCTCTATCAAAATCATCGGGCGCAGCTCCATTCGCGCAGAGAGGAGAAGTATCGACTCCTTCAATTCCATAGGGAGGAGAAATACCGCCTTTAATCTTACTGGGAGGAGAACGCCGATCTCGTCTTTCACACCGTAAAGTATATCTCCGTGTGAGGAAGACGGTCAATAGCTTGGCTAGCATCCCGAAGATGACCAAGAACGCAAGACTAAATTAACAGAGGCTGCCAAAACAGAAACAACAGAAAAATCAACGCCAGTACGAGCAGAGATCGTTTCGGACTGTGCTCAGCCGTATTTAGTGAGAAACTAGTAGTATATATAGATATAATAAGCAGCTGCACATGTATTCTAATTACAAATTATTTTGTAGAGCTGTATTTTGTGGTTCCTTCCTTCTAGTTGACTATTAGACAACACCCATATATATAACCACGTTCACACCTTTGTTTAGAAGACGGTGTGTGCATAAGTCAGAATTTCAGTATCCATCTATGATGTCTGCATATATTTTGTTGAGATATGTAAAGATTTCTATGGAAGAGTTCAATTATATATTTATACATATATAATATTTTTTTTTGTTTAGAAGATCAAGGTGTGTGAATAAGTTATAATTCCAGTATCATCTATGATGTATGCCTATATTTCGTTCAATTGTATAAAGATTTTTAGGTATGAATTCAATTATATATTTATAGATATATAATATTTTTTTTGTTTTGAAGACGGTGTATGAATAAGTCATAATTTCAATATACATCTATGATGCTTGGATATATTTCTTCAAATGTGCAAAGATATGTATGTATGAATTTAATTATATATTTATAAAAATATAATAATTTTTTAAAAGTTTTTTATTTTATTATTCTTAAAAGATAAAGGAGTGTGTAGATGTATATGTTTATTTTTATTTTTAAATAAATGTGTTTAAAATTTATTAAAAAATTAAAATATAAATTGAATGATGTATTCTACAAAATGAATATATTTATTTAAAAATAAATAAATAAATTAATTATATTTTTTTTTATAGAAAATTGTTTATATTTTGAGTATGCAGGTTTTTTATAGTTAGTTTTAATGTTAGAATAAAATTTAGATAAAAAAATGTGTGGAGTTTTAAAACATTCAATCTTTATAGAATGAATATTTTACCCTCATTAGGTCCATTAGAAGTTAAGAAGTTGATTTGTTAGTGTAATCATTTAAAATAATATAATGAGATAAAAAAAATTATTAATATTATATAAAAAAATAAAAATAATTAAAAATATTAAAATAATAATAAAATATTAAATTAAAATATTAAAATAAAGGATAAGATAGAATTGTAGAGATTGGGGAGATAATGATATTAAAAATATTCATTAAACATAATGAGGACGGTTCATAATAAAATAATAATTACAAGAGAGATAACAAAATAATAATTAAAGAGAGAGATAATAATAATTAAAGAGAGAGATAACGTCAAGGGAGATCCATAATGAAGTAATTAAAGAGATCAATGATTAAAGAAAGACAAAATAATTTAAAAGAAAATATAAAGTCAAGTGAGATATTAAGGGATTAAAGAGATAATATTAGAATAGACAAAATAATTTAATAAGAAAATATAAAGTCAAGTGAGATATTAAGCTAAGAGAGCAATTGAAATAATAAGTAAGAGATAATAATGGTTAGAAAATAATGAAAAAAGTGGATGTCATAGAGATTAGGAGATAAGATATCAATATAGGAGTAGATAGAAGCTAGGAATCTCTTTGAAGCTAGGAACTTTTTTGATCAAAGAGGTAGGAGGGAAAGGTTGGAGGGTAATTTGAAAGGGGAGGTATAATTATTAAGGTGATGAATTGTGGGTCTTTAAGAATGGCTAAGTTTGTATCTATCTTCGTGGTTAAATTTATTGGAGGGCATATGCAAGCTAATGACGATCTCTCATGACTTGCTAGTTGCAATGCAAACATGGAAAACAAAAATCTTTTAACTATGAGGGATTATTTGAGGTAATTTTACAATAAATTTGAATGTGATGAAAAAATATGAAACCTAGGAAATTGAATTAGCTTTCCTAATATTTTTATTCATGTAAATTGTGAATAACTATGTGAAATTTGAGTTTTTCTAAATTTGGTATGTTATTTTTCTATCAAATAATAAGGTATATAGGTGTTGAGTGCCTTAACTATGAAATTTTCTACCAAAAACTTGTATAATTGTAGAGAACCCATTGTTCTAGTGTGGTGTATTTTTTCAAAATTTGTATAATATATATATATATATATATATATA
>JZKD02S1675650.1:234590-245277 GCA_000966675.3 Picea glauca
TCTTTATACCCCCCTCTTTGTCTCCCTCTCTCTTTCTCTCACAAACTATATGTGTCTTCATCTATCCCCCTCGCATACTCCCTATCTTCCCCTTTGTATACTACCCTTCAATTTATTTCTCTCTCTACCCCCCTTTGTATCTTCCTCTCTCTCCCTCTTAGACACTCACACATTCTAGCAGGTTTGGTACATTTCAAGGAAATACATGGCTTTGACCTAGACATGGAAATACCTATACCTAGTCCTAGACATGGTAATACCTAAACATGCCAAGGCATGGGAATGCCTAGAGCTATACCTAGACCATGACTTAGACCTATATGATGACCATGACCATGACTTAGAACTATACGATGACCATTAGCATGAACATGACCATGACCATGACCATGACTCAGATCATGACCTAGAGATAGTTTTAGACCATGACCTAGACCTATATCATGACCTAAACCATGAATTAGTTGAGATATATGTGACCCTTAGCCCCCTCCACACCTGATCCCTAAGTGTATTATGCCTATAACTCTTTTTGAAGGCACCAAAACCATTGCACCTCCATATTGGTGCTCTAACCACTTCTCTATACTTCAAAATACTTTCAAATTTAATCCCTTAGGTCCTAGTTGTCCCCAAAACCCTATACATATTTATTCATAAATTTATTTTGTCCACAATAAATGTTGTATCCATTGCATTAAGAGTATGCACATGCTCATGTGACTAGAAATAAATGAGGTTGAGTGTGGCACATCCCTTCCTAGTAGGAATGTGTGCACATTCCTATAACACATGTACGCTTTAGGGAGCACACATTATAGGATCATGCATGTGTTCTTATTTGGTAGGAATATATGCCAAGAACACTCATCAACCTCATTTGTCTGAAAAACTTGAAGTAGCTAGAGATTTGCATGCAAAAATATAAACAACATATGGGTTTTTTGTCTTTCTTCGAAGGCAAACTTGTGTCTTCTTATGTAATTAGTAGACAAATTTGTGCATTTGTAAGACAATTTTTTTTGAAAGAAAAATTGTTTCTTCTTGTTTAATTGGTAGAAAACTTTGTGCAATTAGAAAACAATTTTTAGTGGAATGCAAACTTGTGCCGTCTTGTGTATTTGGTAGAGAAATTTGTTCAATTGGAAGACAATTTTCTGTGGAAATGTTTCTTTTTTATTCTTCTATAATACCAAGACAAATTTGTTTAATTGGAAGACAATTTTCATTGGAAGGAAAAATTTTGTCTTCTTGTGTACTTTGTTGAAAAAAATATTTAACTAGAAGACAATTGTCTGTGGAAAGAAAAATTGTTGTGGTGTTCTTGGAAAACTAGTGTTCTCTTTAAACATGGGAAACCTACGGAATCAAAGTAGAAAGTATTCGAGGAAAAAAAACCCATTGAAAAGGTAAATGAACAAAGAGAAAAGGTAAGGTTAGGTATGTCAAAACATAGTATTTCAACAAAGGGAAATCCAATTTATAGAGGAATATATGCCACTATTGTTTCTCCTATATCAACACATTAAAATCATAGGATTTTAGTAGAGACCAATCCAGTTCATACTTCTATTTAACCTCTAATCACTATCTCATCATGACAAGTTGTTGTGGATGAGTAGATGATGGAGGATTTGCTTGGAGCTGATTATACAATGGATATAATTAGAGAGGCAAATGGTGCACAACCTTTTGGTGAATAGTTTCCTATGGTGCAACCTATTGTTGGATAGCAAGACATTCTAGAAACAAGTCATGATAATGTCCACTCTCCTCCCAAAATTGATCTGTTAGTGATTGAAGGGGAAATAACTTCTATGTTGTTAACTCAACAATAGGGAGGTCAAGAGTGTCAAAATATAGGTTCATAATCCTAATATAGATTGTGATGTGTCTGGTGAAGAACTCCTAAATGTATTTAGGTACTAGGTACTAGTTACCTAACCAGACTATTCGTTATCATTATTATAAAATAATTAAAGAATATTTTGAACCAAAATCTCATGCCACTATATGCCAATTATTTTTGGGTTTGTTAAAATATAGAAGTATGACTATTGTTAGGATATTTCTAGGCATTAAAACAGTCAAAATTTTAGAAACAAGTCATCATATTGTTAGAAACCTTGTGGATGATTTTCAAAAAATTGGTAAGAAAACTCATTCTAATGACCATAATGCATCCCGATGTGTCTTGTCAAAATCAATTGTTAGCAATATCACAAAAAAAATAAAAATTCTTCAACAAATCTCTCATATCATGAAATGAAATATAAAAACCCTTAGAAAGTATTTTAATAGACGAGATAGCCTTGACACTAGTGGCCCAACATATTTGCAGGCCTTCTTTGCTAGGATTCCTTATTCTGACATGAATTTAATTGGAGAAATTAAGGGACTAGTACATGATTTTTGGCATGAGAACACGAGGCCTTCTTCCAACCAAAGATATGTACTAAATTTGAGAAGGGGATCTAGGGACCATGAACTTCGCATTAAACACTTTCTTGACATGACACAAAGAGAATTGTATGAGAGATTTAGGACTATACATAGTGCACTTAACTTGGGCCAAAAATATTTCCATAAATGCAATCCTTGGTATGTTCAAATAAACACAAGTTGTAACACATGGTGTTGTAGATATCACATTAAGTATGGTTATTATTATGATACACACACAAACACACACACACATTTCGTGTCTTTCATAACACCCTGATGCATGAATGATCCATTAGATTTTCACTATCATCATCTAGATACTTTATTCGCAACATCTTGTGTACAAGGCCACATGCTTTTACATTATCTCAAAAATATGTCTTATATGGGACATGCCCTAGGTGTGGTGGAATGGAATTAATGATACTATAATGAGAACACCTTCTTACAAAGGATTTTGTGGAACCTCCACGAAAGAAAATATCACTTGTTTATAGTGGAGGTTATTAGCAAAGGTGTGCAACCAAATGTTTTTGTGGATGTGTTTTTTTTTACACCTTTAAGGTATATATGTGCCAATGCATAAGTAAAGAATGAGGAACTAGTGCATTAATTTTTTAGTGGCACTCACATACTTTATAATAAAACCACATGCACCAAACAAATCACACCGGTGTCGTCAAACATTACACACTAATGCACCTAACTGTCATTAGGTGCACCATGGTAGGGTAAAAAAAAAATAATTACTAGACTGATTTTCATTGTTACAATGCATCCTTTGCTTCCAAACTCTCACAGAAGTTCTGGTGCTCACCTTTCTTCCTAAGACACCTTATTTCCATTTCTCTACACCAAATTGGATAGATCCATTGGTGGATTCCATAAATTTCCAAATTTTGGAAATTACCATGAATTTTCATTTCCTCTCAATAGTGCAACAATGCCTCCTTGGGATAGAAGAGGCTAGGTAAATTATTTATTACCTTCCTATTTTCATTTTTGACCAATTGTTACGAGGAAAATATCTCTATGGAAAGGGGTAAACCACAATAGACAAAATTACATGAAGAAATAAAATCTAATCAAAAGTATGCTATATAAATGAAATTCTAACAAGACAAGGCCAAGAGCCTACCTCATTCAGACGTTCGATGAAGACCATCATTGAGCACACAACCCAAAGCTTCATACCTGCAAATTTTCCTCAACAACCAAGTTACGCAAGAATATGGTGATAATATATATTTTTAGCATATATATTAGCATAATCCATTAATATACATGAAAAATATGCATATGGAATAAGAATTCAAATATTTGCAAGATATCAATTGGATGCAAAAAAAGTACTTATATTAAAATAATTAGCAGAAGTACATAGGTGACAAAATTATGTAATGACACATATAGAAACCAAGAAACTAAGTCCCTCCAGTTGGGTCTCCACCATTTCAATCATCCACCAAAGACAAGCTCATATAAAGGAGTTAATGAGGTTATCCATCACAAATAAGGAAGAGCTAAGGGGCCGAGAAAGGAGTTCATACTTTAGAGGACAAAGGGATGCAAACTCAATATGAATTGAAATTTACCTAGACTGTCTTTCCTCTCAAAGTTGAATTGTTTTTTTTTTTTCTAAAGGCTTGCATAGGGCTCAATTTATATCCTTCAAATGGAACTGAAGGGCCGATTCAGAGCATTTCCAGTATATGGAAGGTAAAGGATCATGGATCTTGTGACATGGTATGGAAACCCAACATAATTTTTAATTTTTAGCACCAAACCCAATGTACGTGGGTTGTAGTGGAGAAACCTACGTATATGCTTGATGTATAACTGGTAGGGAGAATATATGTGGAAAAATATGATTTTTGGCTCTAGAATGCAAAAAAAAAGGGAATTTCAATTCTGCATAGGAAAATGGAAAGGCCATCCAAGCAAGTTGGATAGATTGAGGAAAAATGTGTTGTAATAAATTCCCCCTAATGTGTGAGGTCATAGGAGTATTTGTGATGGTCGAAATATATTATAATTCCCATAAGTGGAGTAATGGAGACTCAATTGGAAGTACTAGATAATAATGATAATATTACAATCCATAATGAATCTGTACACATGGCTTCCAATATGAATTACAATGCAGATACATGTCTAAATATATCAAATATTTTTTCATGGTCATGCATAGACAATACAAAGTGGACATATGCCATAGGATGTCATGGTCACTAACAAGGAACAGTGGAATCCAGTCTCGAAATAAATATGAAGATATCTATATACAATGGAGTACAATCTGATCTCCCATGATCACTGAATTCATATAGGTACTCGTCCAATGAAAGACAACAAAATATTAAAAATGCTACTACTGTGAGATGGAGGTATTCTACACTATCCGTCAAAGGTGAATGTATACATCATGTGAACAGAGGAGTTGAGGTTGAACACAATGAGATTTTGTTTTATTACCGGTCATTAAGGTATACCATTAACAAACGTCAGACAAACCATCGATAATGAAAATAGATATGAAGGCAATGAGTACATTCTACAAGTTTGAATAAGCCTGTTGAGGTCAAAGACTTGAAGAATCCATCGATCATGAGACATTGATATATCCCCAACTGTTGATGTCAGAAGAACCTACCATTGATGACTATAACCCTCTAGGTTCTCATAGGACTCTAGGTCTCATTTGCATAATAGATGAGTTGAAGTCGATGGAAGGAGACCCACTGAAAGAAGAGAATTAGGTCATCTCTCATCATTCCTGACGATGTAAAAAGAAATAGCTTGATTATTAGTAGGAGCTCAGACGAATATGATGTTTACAAACCAACAAACTTGTGCATCCCTTGCATGCACCAAATGTAGGTAGTGCACAAAAGAGACCCTCTTAATAGCATCCCATAAGGAAAATTGTCTAAAAAGGAGTGGAAACTGCAATAAGTCTAATGGAATCCAAGACACTACATGAATCGCAATGTTTGAGTAGATTTCTTGTCATTGAACACAAGGGAAACCCGCTAGTTATGGCCCAATGAGGAGATGTCAATTGTTTAGTTCAAGGTTACCTACCCATCACGAAGTTAGGACCAGGGTGCACGGTAGGACTACAAATTTATATGACTCTGAGATACACTGAGGGTATGGTTGACATGCAAAGTCAAGAGTTCTGAGAAATGGACAACATGGGCTTATAGAATTCCTTTGACAAGAGCATGAGACATATGGATAACTCAGGAGACATAGACTTGATGATAAAACTTTGTGATGCAGGAGGCATAAACAAACTCTCAATATCTATGATCAATGAAATCAATAAATGTCTAGACCAAGTAAGTTCCCATGCCCTCTTCTTCAATTTCAACAGTTTAAATTTGAATTTTAGGCCCCATTTTTTTAAGTATTAGAGGGCATAACATGGAAAATAGGGTATATGCAGGTGACAGTTCATGGGGTCACATATACGACCACATACATGAGGGAAAAATGAATCCTTCACACATATATGCATCCCTATATGCGACTATTACCAATTTGTCCCACGTACAAGTCTGTGAACAACATTTTGAAAGGTTTTAACTCAAAAAATGGTTTCTCCTTTGCAGTATGGTGATTGAATGGAGGGAAAGGGAGAATGAAGAGATAAATGCAGCAGTAGGAAGAGATGAAAGGGCCCAAAAAGATTTAAAAATATGTGGCATTTATAAAATTTTGGGTTCTCAAGGGAATGAGGTATCAAGTGAGGTTACTCTAGTTTTTAGTAATCTACTAGGATCTGGAGACAGAGTCCTTCAATGTTGATGGGAAATCATTGAATATTGAAGTGGATGATATACAATTCATCACAAGACTGTCTCTCCAAGGTGAGGTAGTGAATATCAAGCACTGAGGGGATATGGGTGGTGTGACTAAGGAGGAGTACATTGGCACCCACTATGTTGCAGGAATAGATAAAGTGGGGAGCCAAATCCCTATCAGGGCAATCGAGAACCTGAGATTAATGATCGTCGTGATTATACTTACATGGATTTTGGGGTAGCCTTTTTGCACCAGTCATTAAGGCCACTCATTTTCTATGTGGTGGAGTGTTTAAGACCCATTTTTTATGAATGGTGTACATCACTACTGGCTAACATGAAGAGCTAGTTGACGGATTGAAAATAAGGGAAAATGAGGAATTTCAGATTTTCATCCATACTTTTTAGTTTTTTCCTTGATAGGGTATTAGGCTTGATCCCTAGAGTAGATATTAATCCACATGGATAGCATGATCCAACCATTTCATGGTGGACCAAAATGATGAGGTGGCTAGGAGGTGATAGGGTGCCAATCCCCTATAATGATGAGTTATTTTCCTAGTGGCATAGAAAACTCAAAGACATTGACGAATACCCTTACGGTGGGATTGAATATAGAGGGGATCCAAACTTGCCTTTTCCACCAAGTTTTGCCTATGGTGATATTGGTAAGAAACATTTATATATATTTCATTTATTTGTGTTTTTCAATAAAAATAAAAAAACACAAATATTTTTGTATGGTATCAAGTATTAACAATTGCTTTGTTACACAATTGTAGGTCCATGATGGCTAGAGGGATTCCCACTACATTGACGAAGGGACCAAGGAGATGAGAAATTGGGTGGATATGCAGAGAAAGTGCTATAGAATATGTAGTTTAACCTATCTCAATTGACACACATGATTCCTATGGTTCAAGTGGAGGGTCTACCAAAGGTGATGCATCGATAGGTGGTGGGTGTACCCCATGTGTGGGTGAAAATATTTTGGTGTCTTGCAAACACCATAGTGTGATACAATGATATGAATCCGGTGCCATAGGTGTAGATTCCATGATAATATTATGTAACATCCCCAAAATCCATCTGGGCTATGCCACATAAAAAAATTTGAACTGTATGCAAATTAAAACATATACAAACAAAAAATATTGCGGAACATTATATATAAAACTTAAAACAAAAATATACATTTTGTAAATTCACAGATTCATGTAGAAATAACAGTAAACATATACATGCATCATATACAGGAAATACCCATAAATATAAAGAACGGTATGAACCACACACAATAAAAATCCATAAAAATAAACACATAAATAATAATGCAGCGTGGAATTTAACACACAATTAACAAGCTCTGGGAGGAAATAGGAGCGATGATGCATATTGTCCCAAGACCAATTAGGACCATACATGTCCTCTAAGATGGCTTCATCTGAAGGTAAATTATCATCGAGGAAATTAGACAACAAGATGACTGAACAACCCATACAGGATTTAGAATAGGATCCACCTCATATGTCCACGAGGATGAAGGATCTGGTTCAGTAGTAGTGTCAATAATAGACTGATACACAAATTTTCATGATGACAGTGGCATTTCCTTCCCAATCTATGACTGACCTTCGTATGACATAGTTAGGGAAGGTAGGATCCAAGTTTCATTGGAATATGAAATACGAAAAGGTACGAACCTCATTGATGACAAAGACTCACTTGAAATGCCATGAATATGGTGAATTGGTGCCATGAAATCAAAGATACCCATCAGAGAGGAATATATTTTGACACCAACATCATCCGTTTCCTGCTAATAATTTTTTATCACAGGGACCAAAGGTCCAACTTATGCACTAGGACTAGCGTGTGCAAAGGACAATTAATCAATTGTCACCATTTTCCCTTTGTGAGGAAGACATAAGTGCAGAAAATGGATGACACGATGATTGTCATGGAAGAAGTCCAATTACTCCATAGTAGTAAATTATAGTCGAGGGGTGCATCAACCACCTTAACATCAAACTCCATTGTCTTCCCACCTAACTGGACTAGAAAAGAGGGAATAATTTCTTGGGGTAGAAGCAAACGCCCATCAAATGTGACCAACATAGTCATAGATTGTGATAGGGTCGAAGAGCCAATTGTTTTCCAACAGTTTAGGGACTTCACATACGTCATAGCACCTTCATCAATTATAGTGTGTTTTATGGTAACTTTTGTGTACTCCACATGGATTTGAAAGGACATGTGGTAATGTAAGAGAGGATTAAAATCCATGACATCAAACTTGATAACCTTCGAGCCACAAAGGTCTAAACCACCTAACACAAATAACAAGTTGTTCCTCTATGAAGGAAACATCTAGAGCACCTCCAAAGCCAACATCGCACAAGAGGTTTGGCCCAAATATTTGATAATCTAATAGTTCTTGGTAGCTATGGCATTAGGATTGTGGGAAAATGACTTTAGTAATCCTTTCAGAATGCAAGGTGGAAGTTCTGTATTTTCAATATGCAAGGTTGTTTTCAGAGGAGGAGGTGAATCTGGACCTACAATAGTATGTGAAGAACCCTAACCACGTTATGAAGTGGATACATCAATTTGATACTTGACCATTTTGACACATAGATGGCCACCTTCATGTGCCCAGGGGTTTTGACTCTCAGTCGGCACATTCCACTGCTGGAGGCTCCCAAGGCCATTTGTTGATTATGAGGAAATGTATTTTTCAACACAACGGATGAATGTGATAAGATCCTTGAGGGTTCCTTGATTTTGGGGCCTAGGTGGGTAAGGTGATCATATTTACAAATTTTACAAGGAAACTTCACCTTCTATTTTTCCTTCTTTCCCTCTCCAACATTATTATTTGATATATCATTCTTAGTGTCATCCTTGGATTTATTGTTATTTTTCCCACCCTTACGATTATTACCTCATCCTTTCCTTTTACTCCCTCCTAGTTTCTGGTTACCATTTGGTTTATCTAACGACTATATAGAATGCTCATCCGTTGAATGAGCGGGACTGGAGGATGAATCTGAAGCTTGTCCTGCTACAAGATAGCTTAGAGACAAATCTTTCAACTGGTTTGTTACCAAGTTTGTAGACTTAGCATTTGCATAGCCTATGATGTCATCAACATGAGGCTCGGTATTTTTTCTAGGTTCATAGTTTGACTGTGATGTGTCAACAAGAATTTCATACAACATCCCATATTGAACACATATGACGTCCAATTGTTGGGCTTTGAAAATAGATTCTTCCTCAAATGTTACTTCGGATGTAGAGACATCCTTCGAAATATAAGGTAATAAGGAATTAAGGAACCACTCCAACAAAAACTCTGGAGGAATGTGGGATTTGATCAACCTCTTTTGTTTGTGCCACTCTTAGATGTGGTCCAAGATATGTAGGGATTTATCTTGGTAGAGGGCCGAAAAAATTTCTATGCCGACATCGTAACGAACCAAAAAATGTAAGTGGTTGAGAAAGACCAAAAACGTCTGATTAAAGTTTTTGTATGTCCCCTTGGTAGCTCAATGTACCATTTCACAATGATCTATGTGAGGGTGCATTGAAATAGACTCAAACAAATTGAATCATCATTCAAGGTGTTAGATGAGCACCAAAGATGAAAAGTAGTGACATGATCACCCAGATCCTCTCTAGTTTTTCCTTCAAATTTTGGAATGTCCAAAGGAAGCTTGGTGGGGATAGGGGGGCATAACGGATCATGATGCATAGGGTCATTCATTAATTTTGACAAATATGGAAGATTAAGCATGGACAAAAAAGGGATCTGGGGTTGTGGTGTCTGAGCCCATGCTCCCAGGAAATATTGGGGTTTAGAGATTACAGGCCATCTAGGGTTCTAGTATATTCCATGGTCCTTTCCAATAGGATAATATCCTCCTCCAAACTGATTCACAAAAGGATATATGGACACCATACCCAAAGAAGAGGCATGATGAGGGTTATATATGTTTCCCCCAACCGAAGGGACTCCGGGCTAGGGGTTTCCCATAGTTTTAAAATAAATCCCTCCATATGGAATTCTAGAGAACATAGAAGGATTCTGCATAATAAATGCATTCATTGGAATCGACATCGAGGAAGATGGGATAAAGGAAAAAATATAGGAAGTGAACTATTCACTTGATTGAGCACTCCATCCTGGAGCATTGAGACTAGGATTAGGCCCAAAGGGAAGAGGACTCCAACCTCCAACTGTAGGATTCATTTGGGGAATATGAACTCCACCAAGAGAGAGAGGAACATACATAGGATTTGTTCCCCCAGGTGAAAAACTAGTATTTTCATTAGTCATTGGAATGGAGGATGAGAGTTTCGACGTCATGTTGGGAATACCAAAAGTAAAGGGATTAGAAGCCAAAGGTATGGAATGAGTGGTGTGACTTGGC
>JZKD02S1675650.1:265704-281114 GCA_000966675.3 Picea glauca
GTAAACAGGGATAGAGAGGGGGGGGCGGGGGGAGTGGAAGAGATTGAAAGAGGGGATGAGCATAAAATTCACATCTTCTATGTTTGAGGAGGATATTTTCAGGGATCGAGTAACTATTTTATATTTTATAAATCCAGATTGAGATTTCTTGTATAGTTGGGTGGAAAAAATTAGTGATATTATAGAAAAAATATATGATTTTTTAAGTGTGTTTTCAAGTTATATAAGTTATGTAAATTTATTTTTGAAGTTAGATTGTTCCATGCCACCTAATATGACGATTTTGGCTCAGATGCGGGAAAAATAATTATAATATCAAATGGTCAATTCTCCAAATTCCAATGTTGCATCATTCTATATATTTCAAACTCTTTCAAGTTATCTCACGTCGATTGCAATACATCTAGATTTTATTGATAATTAATTTATCTCATTGAATTTATGTTATGTATGTAGGTGCAATTTAATAATTTCTCAATGAATTTTGTAGGATCAAGATTCAGGATTTAGTTCATATGCTCAAGATATTCCCATGGTCCTAGAATTCCACAATCTATTATCAAGAGAAAGATATCGCAAGAAGATGTTTTATGAAAATGGATATCTTCTTTACCCTACCAATCCTAACATGCCATCTTCGAGCAATCAAACTAGGTGTGCTGTTAGATTTGAACCCTGGGTCTGCCCCTCTTCCAACAATTGTTCTATGCCTCCTAATATGATGGTTTTGTCTCAAATGCGGGAAAAAAGAATTATAATATCAAATGGCCAATTATACAAATTCCATTGTTGCCTCATTTTGTATTTTTGGAACTCTTTCAAGTTATCTCACGTTGATTACAATACATCTATATTTTATTGATAATTCATTTATCTCATTGAATTTATGTTATGTATGTAGGTGTAGATTAATAATTTCTCATTGAATTTTGTAGGATCAAGATTAAGATCAAGTTCATATGCTCAAGATATTCCCATGGTCCCAAAATCCCACAATATCTTATCAAGAGAAAGATACTGCAAGAAGATGTTTTATGAAAATTGACATCTTCCTTACCCTACCAATCCTAACATGCCATCTTCGAGAAGTCAAACTAGGTCAATGATATTACACCATGAATTTGATCTCTTTTAAGTAGACAACCCTATAGGGCGTAAGAAAAATGTGATTGAGTAATTGGGTTTTTGGATTTTCAGTGAAACTAATAAACATGTATTTATTAATTCAACAGTTGTTTTATAAAGGGGTTGGTTTTATGTTTATTATTAGGATACAAATTTTCATTCTTCTAATAATTGTTTCGTATAATGTTTGAACATATTAAAAGTATTGTGTTACTAATATTATCAATGTAATGTTCAATATTTTTACAATCAAGATTTGATGACAAGCAACTTGTCCACCATCTACCATTGCACCCCACTATGATGTCAATTCACGAGCTTTATGTTGAATGAAAAGAGATCATAAATTAATCATATCGATAATGGTTGAATCAACCACCTATTAAATTCCCACTACGTCCTAAGTCACTAATTTAAAACCTCAACAACAACACTAATTTTTCACATATTGGGGATGAAGACAATTATATAGAGGTTGGTATGGATGATTTCTTGTGGGATAACCAAGCCATGGAGGTAATTTTGTTAGATGCATTCCAGTAAAATGAACTAGGGGATGAAATTGATGTCGTAGATGATTCCACCAACCCTCTGTTTGGTCCAGTACAAGGGTCTGCAAGGTATACCCAAATAGAGACAACAATGTTACTATACAACTTGAAACCAATTTATGGTATGTTAGATGGATGTTTCTTGATAGTTTTGAGGTAAATAACCATTAATTACCATAATTTTTTAGGGAATCTTGTCACATAATGAAGGAAGAATAAGGGTTGATTTTATTCATGATTAATGAAAATGTAAATTTATATTGTCCAGTAATTGTAGGTTACTCAAAGACAAGGTACTTATGAGTTACACTATCTTGCTCAATGATTGCGCAAAGGCAAAGCAAATGATGAAAATGTCAGGTGTTAAATACATATCATACCATGCATGTATGAATGATTGTATTCTATACAGAAACAAATATGCAGAAAAATACACATGTCCATAATGTTGGCATGATATGTACCATAAATGAAAAAGAAAGGGTAAGGCACATGGTCCTCCTCATAAGATATTGAATCACATGCCTATAATTACCAGGATTCAAAGGCTCTTTCATTGAAAACAATTAGCCATGTTTTGGGGGTGGCGTGCCTCCCATAGAAGTGATCCAGGAGTTATGTGAATCCTATCATATTTAATAGCAATGAATCATATAGAGTATACGTGGCCCAATAAATTCAAGGATGAAGTATGAATCCTTTGATTGAGCATAGCTATTGATCGAGTTAACATGTATTCCCTCCAAAACACCAACTATTTTTTTTGGCTAGTGGTAGTGATCAGTAAAAATACCCCCCCATGGTTTTCCTTGAAGAATGAACATCCTATGATGAGTCTTATAGTGTTGGGTACAAGAAACGTGAAGAGAATGGATGTCTACCTCCAACCACTAATCAATTAATTTAAGAAACTATGGGAAGGGATACATTTATATGATATATCAAGACCCATCCCACTGGAAAGGTATTTTACACTGTATGGTATATGTGCATACACCATGCATGATTATATAGGACTAGGAGTTTTCTCTAGTAAGTATTTTCATAGATTTGTTTATATATGTAATTTTATCTAGCATACTTCATTTGGTGAAACTATATTTTTGACACTAAAATTACACGTATATAATAACATCACAGTTCTTGTAAAAAAAGGTATCATGGATGTAAATGTTGTGGTCCAATTACCTATGATATTCAATGTACAAATTTTCGAGGGTATTCCTCCCAGAAGACAACCACTATATAAGAAATACATTTTCTTTCAATGGCAAACTAGAAATGACCCAAATACCTGAAATAATGACGTCGATATATTGGAATGGGGAATATGACACAAAGAAGGAGAAGGAAATGGCATAATCATTTGATTCAAATGGAGAAACTATATTCAATGATCCTTAATTTTTTGACAACTATGTTGAGAAAATGCCCATTGGTATGAAAATGAACATTTTTTTTTATGAGCTTCCATATTGGGAGAATCTTAATATTATTCACTACTAGATCCCATGCATATATTGAAAAATGTTTCATCTTATTTATGGAGGCACATATTATGGAATAAAAGTGACATATTGGTTTTCAAGAGAGATCTTATTTATTTGAATACTAAAAAGAGACAATGGCCAATAAACAAAACTAGAGGACAAGTTGGTCCCCGTTGGTATTTTAAAGAAGGTGATGTCCAATGGATTAAGCATAAAGATGATATTTATAGGGTGAATTATGTTATATTGGGTGTCAAGTAACCTTATTTATATGGGTCTAATCTACAACATTGCTTCACTATAGACGATAATTTATCGGGTTTGAAATCACATGAACATTTGAACCTTATGAGGGTGTGTATGTTGAATACATGATTCTTATTCTATACTAACATCGGTAAAAATATTCTATGGACTCACAGTTTTATGAAAATTAATTATGTGTGTGTATATTTTTTATTTTCATTATCCTTTTCTCATGCATGGTTGTGTGAACCATGAATTCTCATAGGATCTACGATGTTCCATATCAAAATTATCTACATTTGTATATTGCATCACAAGAAGGGAGATTCATATTGCTATCATTACACATTTGCATTGAGAGATAACTGAGATTGTTTGTATGTTTGAGAAGGAAATGATCATGATTTTTATGGAATTGAAAGGTAAGGCAAGGAAAGGTGATGCAAGTCTAGCAAAGGATAGAAATTATAAGGAAAGGAAAGGAAAACAAACCCAATGCAAGGAAAGGCAAGGCAATGCAAGGCATGTCAAGGAAATTCAAGGCATCGAAACAAAAGGTAAGGAAAGGTATAGGTCTAGGTATGGAAAGGAAATCAAAGGCAATGCAAGGCATGGAAATGAAAGGAAATTAAATTCATGATAATACAAGGCATAGAAAGACAATGCAACACGAGTAAAGGAAGGACATGCATGGATAGGAAAGGCAAGTTAGGGCAAGGAAAGGAAATGAAATGTGAGGAATGGAAAGGAAAGGTAAGTAATGTAAAGGTAAGGCATGGCATGGCAAGTCTCACATGACAATAAAATTCAAGGAAAGGAAAGGATATACATGGAAAGGTAAGGAAAGGCAAGTCATGGCAAGGGAAGGTCTAGGTCTAGGTCTAGTTATGGAAAGGGAAGTAAAGGAAACACAAAAAATGGGAAGGAAATGAAAGGAATGAAAAGGCATGGCATGGGAAGGAAATATAAGGAAAGGAATATCAAGAAAATGCATGGAAATATAGTGCAACACAAGGTAAGTAAAGACAAGGCATGGAAAGGAAAGGTAAGGAAATACAAGGTAAGCCAATGCAAGGCAAGGAAAGAAAATGTAAGGCATGGAAAGGAAAGGAAAGGCATGACATGGAAAGTCAAGAAAAGGTAAGACAATGAAAGGAAAGGAAAGGTAGTACATGGAAAGGCAAGGTATGGGTCTAGGTCTAGCTCTAGGTATGGAAAGGAAAGGCAAGGAAATGCAAGGAATCACAAGGAAATGCAAGGAAAGGAAAGGATATATATGGAAAGGAAAGACAAGGAATTCAAGGAAATATAAGGAAAGGAAAGGAAATGAGAGGAATGCCAAGGAAATAAAAGGAATGGAAAATAAAATCATGCCATGACAATTCAAGGAAAAGAAAGGAAATGCAAGGATATACATGGAAATGAAAGGTGAGGCAAGGCATGTCAATGAAAGGTATAGATATAGGTTTATATATGGTAAGGAAAGGAAATACAATGCAAGAAATGGAAATGAAAGGCAAGACATGGAAAGGAAATTCAAGGAAAGGAAAGGGAAGGAAAGGAATGGAAAGATAAGGCATGGAAAGAAAATGAAACAAAAATAAAGGTAAGAAAAGGCATGGCAATGAAAGGAAAGGAAATCCAAGGCATGGAAAGGAATGGAAAATAATGGTAAGGAAAGGCATGGCATGGCAAGGCAAGGCAAGGAAAGGAAATACATGGAAATGATATACATGGAGATCCAAAGCATGGTAAGACAATACATGGTAAGACAAGGATAGACATGAAAAGTCAAGGAAAGGAAGGGAAAGGAAAGGAATGGAAAGACAAGGAAACACAAGGAAATTCAAGACAAGGTAAGGCAAGGTAAGGTAAAGCAAGGTTGGAAATACAAAGCAAGCAAAGGCAAGGTAAAGGCATGGAAATAAATGTAAAGACAAGGTATGGCAATGAAATACATGGGAAGGAAAGGAATGGAAATACATGGAAGGTAAGGCAAGGGAAGGGAAGACAAGGGAAGGAAAGGAAAGGTAAGGCATGGAAAGGAAATGAAAGTCATGGAAATGAAAGGGATGGAATGTAATGTCAAGGCAAGGTAAGGAAACACAAGACAAGGCTAGTTAGGTGTTAGAAGACCCAATGTAGCGTGATTTTGAAACACTACACGATTTAGAGGAAAATTGAAAAAGGAAAAATATATCGTTTTCTTATATCATGTTTAATAAAGTTTTTTGGATGTACATTTCAAATTGTTTTATCACCATATTAAGATGCAAAATTTTCCATTAGTATGTTAAGGTTGAAATTGTTTTCTGGTATTAACACTTTTGGAGAAAATGGAAATTTGTAAATAGTGTTTTTGTGGGGTAGTCAGTTTTCATTGATGTCAACCTTTGGAGAGTGATATTGGAGATCGATGTCAACCATTAGAGATCGATGTAAACTCTTGGAGAAGTATGGAATCCCATGATCTATGGACAATATTGTTGGACAATTGTTTTAGCCAGTTAGTTTGGATAGTTGGTTGGATTGATGTGATGGGTATAATTGGAGAAGTCCCCAAAGTGGTCCCCTTATGGCATAAATATAAGCATGGTCCTCACAAGAATATTCTTTTAATAAGTCTAAAAGAAACCCCTAGATGTGGTTATGGGACCCGATGTTGAAATAATGAAAGACCTTAAGGAAAGTGTGAATTAATGCAAGACCTTCATAGATGGATAGTACATGCTGTGTCATTTCAAATGATATGTGGTACAAAACAATGATACTCACAATTAGGGAAATATGGCCTTGTGAATTTGGAATCCCCAAGGAAGGGTTAAGAACCCCTAGTTGGTTACAACTCATCTAGTCAAAGGAGTAAATTTGTTATAACAAGAAAACCCTAAAATCCCTAAAATAAGGAAACGAGTTAGATAGCAGAAATATATAAGAACCTTATGGAGTCATTCATTTGTACCCTTACACACTTATTCATTTCTTATTTATCTTGTGATCTAGTGATATTTTTTTGAGGTTGTAAAATCATTTTTCGAAGTAGCAAAGGAGGGTCGATGACAAAATCTCATAATTTTTAGAAAAACCTTAGATTCTGAGGTATACATGAGATACATGCTTATAAGGGAGCGTATGTATGTGGACTACAGTGGAGGAAAGTGTGTAGATACACAGGTTGTAGAAGGGAAATTCATGTACAACTGAAAAGGTCCTGAAATCTTGAGTAGATGTTGTTTTCAGGTCCCTGAAGTCTGAATCAAGTTCCCAAGTCAACATTCTATAGGTTCAGGTCAGCTATAGAAGTTCTGGTATGGTTACATTCTTGTTTTTATTCTTATATTTTCTTATGATATGGCAAATTCTTGAGGTATCCTTGATATGGTTGGTCTTGTGCTTGGATATGGTATATATTGGTTGGTTGGCTGAGTGAGAATAATTCTTATGTATGGTACAATATTGATATGGTTAAGGGATATCTATGTTGTATGTATGAGAGAAATGCATAGGTTATTGGAGATACTTCATTGATGAAATTGTATATATTTTCATATGGTTTATAGCACAATGACATGTTAAAGGTTGATATGATAGAGGCAACAAAGTTCTGAATGGCCAGAAGTTTTAGAGTTACAAAAAACTACAAACCTTAGTTTTTCGAGGGTGTATGCAGGCTGAAAGAGGACATGTCATGTACATACACAGAATGCAAGAATAAATCTCACATACATACGTGTGTTGCAGCATATAAAGGTCAAGTATATGTTGATATAGATGGACAAATTGGTTTATGTGTACAAGTTGGGTCTTGTACTTGAGTGTTGGATTCCTCACATCTCAGTTGGTGCTGAGATATACAAGTTGGGTCTTGTATTTGAGAGTTGGTACTCTCTTGGATTTGGTTCTCTTTTTAGTTGGTGATGATAAACCCCAAAGATTCTAGTATTCATGTAACAAAATAATACAAAATATTACACATATATCTAGTGTTGTTTTTATTCATTATGGTGATGGTTCATAGTTGTCTATTATTGGTGAATGTTGTTGATATATGAATTTTTTTGATACATGAAAGTAGCTAATTGTGAATGAATAATAATGTTTGAAGTGGTTGATAACTAAAGGAATACATAATTGTACAAAAATCCACACACTAAGTCACCCTCCTTCTCAGTGTGGTCGATGTGTCCAACAATTGGTACCAGAGTAGACCTTCACCACAAGCCTTATAAGATTGAAGGAAATCCATGGAAACATAAGTGGATGGACATGCAATTCTCTCTATAGAAGAATTTCCCTTATTTGATGAGACATATTACTCGATATGGAGAATAAAAATGAAATGGTAGTTGAAGTCAAGAGGAGCAGGTTTTTGGGACACATATCTTGCTGCATCATTTCCTTTGAAAAAACAATCCAAATTTGCATCCCAAAAGAAAGAAAAGAAGAAAAATGCAGTGGAATTCAATACCATCTTCAATGGACTCTTAGGTTCTGTCAAAGAAATCATAAGACAATGTACCTTCGCCAAGGACCTATGGATGGAGCTAGAGAAGGCATATCAAGACAAATATAAGACACAAAATACAATCTGATCAAGGACGTGAGGCAAATCAATGAAGGTAAAGAGCCTCCAAAATATTATGATTGCAATGATTTTAATTTTAATGATGATGAATGTTCTCCTGGAAATAAAGAACAAGATCTAGCTGGAATAGAAGAAGTTTGTGTAGAATCATCTAACAATTATTTTATATATGAAGAGTAAGATTTGGTAAAGCTTAAAGATAAAGTTATAGATGGTTTAGAAGAATTTAGAAAGGAAACTGAATATGATTCATATTCTTTTGAGGATCTTTAATGAATCACTAAGGAAGCTCTATAAAAGTACCAAAGGAATACCATGGCACTAAAATAAATGTTCAAGAAATGAGAAGAAGAGATCAAGAGACTAAAGACTGATATAATTAGTCAAGCGAAAGAAAAGAAGAAGGTAGATGATGAGCTTAGAAAAATGCTTGAAGATATTAAAGAAACAAGAGAAATCAATGTCAATATAAGGACCCAACTTGAAGAATCCAATAGGATAGAGGAACTATTGAAGAATCAAGAAAATGAAAAGGAAGAATCATGTCATAAGATAGAAGAAGAAGTTACTGAAATTAGAAGAAAATACAAGAAGTCAAATTATCATGTCAAGTTCATGAAACATTATATAATATTGGATGAAATCTTGGATAGTCAAAGATCTCCAAATGATAAATCAGGTCTTGGATACAACAAAGAAGATGCATGGTCTGAAGTTGGCACTTCTAATAAGCATGGTGTAGGTCCTTCATTTTCAAAGGGTGAAATCAAAGTTGCACATAAAGCACTTGAACAAATCAAGAAAACCTTTAGAATATCAAAACAAGGAAGACACTGAGAAGCCAGTCCTACACCTTAAAGAAAATTTAGAAAAGATATGAATTCAAGTTTGACACATAATCAGAGGTATGAAAATGTTTTTCATGGTCACTCCTTCTCATGTAATGAATACGGCCAGAAATCTTGGGATTGCAGACATTATGCAAGGAAATATGTTGGAAGATTCAATAACATCTTAATATGTTGGATATGTAATCTTGTCAAACACATCGTTGCACATTGTCACACCATGAGATGTTATAGTTGTAGTGGGCTTGGACACAAATCCCAGGATTGTTGGAATGCAAGGAGACATTCAATGAGAAATATTTCATACAATATGACAAGAAGAGAAAATGAAACATAGAAGAAAGAGAATGTTGAAAGGATTGAATCTCAAACAACAAGTGTTGAGAATCTAGGACACTCTTAGAAGTGGACGAAGAAGACTGAACAAAATGGATTCCATGAGGTAAGCTCAATGTAAATTTTTTCTGAGTCATATGTGGGTTCCTATGGGAACACTCATGTACATACACAATGTGTCCTATGGACATTTCATGTACATATGTGATATGCAGGAGGCTAGGTCATGTACCTAAGGTAAAGCTTTAAAAATGGCTATATAGATGAGTTGCAACATTGTACAACACAATTTATACAAGGTTTGAGATTGTATGCTTTATGTTTTCATGAATAAATGTATGTCATTTATAAATTTGTTTGAGGCTTGTATCTTGGATGGTATAGCATGTGCTTAAGGCATGTCTTGGTGGCCCTTGATGGTAAATGATTGCATATGGTTGAGGTGATATTGTTACATACTTGAGACATACTCTTAGTACTTGGTATGTGGTTTATATGGTTCATTGTTAGAGGCACATATTTGTGATATTGGAATATACTTGAGGTTTATGGTATGGTACATGGCATGATTGTGATTGATAGTACTGGTATCACTTGTTTCACATATCTTACGGTGCATGTTGATTGAGGTCTACTTGTTGAGATACATTGCTGGTACATATCTTGGATACAATGGCACATGGTTTATGGTCGTTGGTTGAGGCATATAATCAGTGATATGAAACTTGGTTGAGGTACATAGTTGGCATGTTGTATGATTGGTGATGTTATTGGTATTGGTTCATTGATGGAGGCACATGTTGGTGATCTTGATATATGCTTTGTACACAATTGGCACATACTCTCGACATATGGTTGAGGCACTTCATTGATGATATCTTATGGTATATGGTATGGATTTGATGTACATGGCTTATATACATGGTTGATATGCATGGTTGGAACATGTTGGTACATGGTATGGTATAGGTATTGATGTACATTTTTTATGTACATGGTTGATACATGGTATGATATGCTGTTGATGTACATGGTTGATGGTTGCAACATATGGTATATGTTATGGTGCATGGTTGATGCATGGTTTTTTACAGGTGTTGGTAAATGGTTGATGCATGGTTTGGTATAGGTGTTGGTGCATGGTTGAAGCACTTGTGATACAGGTTGTTGTACACTATAGATGCTTGGTATAGTACATATTAATGGACCATTGTATGATGCATGTATAGGTCCAAGTATTGTGTTAATCCCTAAATAGTGGCACATTACCCCTTAATTGGGACATATTACATTAGTAATGTTATTTGTCAAAGAAATAGCATATCATGGTATTATTGATGCAATATTTTTGAAAAGTTGATCACGGTTCTGGTAGAGTAGCCACATCCACAACAAAAGAAGATTATAGTGGTAGCATATTGTTCATAGTGATTACATGGAATATTGGAGAGAATAAAAGGAGAGACATACCCACATGGGGAGTTATTCATTTTCCCTTGAATGGTTATATAGGTATGATTCTAGGAGGAGAGATGATAGAGATGATCATAGAGGGAGCACTGAAAGTCATGCCATCAAAATTGCATCATAGTGATATCCTTTGTCAAATAGAGAGATACTATTCAGATGAAGGGAGAGAGAGTAATCAAAGAAACATCAAGGAGAGTTCAGTTAGGGGGAAAATCCCCAAAGAGATATATCCTTTTCATTGATGTCAAAGGGGGAGAGATAGAAACATTGATGAGGAGAGATGATCATAGGGGGAGCATGGGTATTTCCATGTCTAAGTGATGTTATCAATGTTGGTGTTTCCATCAATACCAAAGGGGGATATTGTTCAATATTTGGTTTTCATTGATGTTAACCATTGGAGAGTGATCTTGGAATTTTATTTCAACCCTTAGAGATGAATGTCAACTCTTGGATAGGTTTGGAAGCCACAAATATGTGGACGATATTGTTGGACAGTTGGTTTATCCAATTGGTTAGGATCATTGGTTTGATTGATTTGATGGGTATAATTGGGGAAGTCTCCGAAGTGGTCCCCTTATGGCGTATCTCTAAGAATGGCCCTCATGGGAAGACACTTTGAAGAAGTCTACAAGAAAACCCTATATGTGTTTATGGGAGCCAAAGTTGATCGAGAAACAATAACATGAAGGACAATGTGAATGCATGAAAGAATCTCATAGATAAATAGTACATGTCGTTTCATTTCCAGCGATATGTGGTACACCACATGGATCCTCACAATTAGGGAGATATAGCCTTGTGAGGTTGGAATACCCAAATAAAGGTTAAAAATACCTAGTTGGTTACAAGTCAATTGGTGAAAGAAATAAAGATGTTAAAAGAAGAAAACCCTAGAATCCCTAAAATAAAGAAAGGAGTTAGCTAGCACAAGTATATAAGTACCTCATGGAGTCATTTGAACACACCGCCCAGATTAAGAGGGGGGGCGAGTGAATTAGTTGGTGGACTTTTCTAACTTTTCTTCTTCTTACAAGTTAGTGATTAAAACATAATTGAACAGATTAAGAACAATTAAATCATAATCAAAATGGAAAAGAGATACCAGAAGTTTGTATAAGATTTTGTATGATGTATATGTATATATGTGAATATAGTAATAAGAATTTCCCCAACAACTATTTTGTTTCAACATCAACTAAAGTAAGGAGCACCAACTCCTCGGAGAGCACCAACTCTCAAGCAAGACCCAGGTTGCCTCAAGACCCAACTTGTTGATAGAACATAGTCTATCCAACTAGAGTTCATATAGTAATTAAAATCTAGTAGCAATGATCCATTATTGAATCAACTCTATTTCATGATAAAAGGTATACCATCAATGCTCATCACCGTACTTCATCTTCTATCTAAAATTCATTCCTTATTCACTTTATCTTTCCTCTGATATCCATGCCTTCTCTAGTTCTTCTTCTCTCTGATATTTGCACAGACCTCAGGTTCATATCCCCTTCATTTTCTCCGCAGGCCGCTCTTTCTCAGTGAGCCTATCTTTTCCACAAGCCATTCTACTTCCACAAGAACACATCTAGTGAACCATTCATGGTTGTATTTATATTTTCTCATGCTAAAAACTTGTTTAAGTTATTGAGTCGACCTGTGAAACAAGTTATAACCAATTTTGTTATTACAACAACTTTGGGACCAATGGAGATCATTGTTTCATGTCTTCAATGTTAAACCCGGCATCCCCTTTTACTTTCATAAATCGATCACAGGCATGGATCGATTTCCTTCATCTTTGTGATAACAGAAATTGGTGCTTCCTTCAAACCATGTTCATATGATCATAGGCGTAGAACCACATGATTATCAATTTAAGTGAAGCATTACATTATGTCCTTTAAATCTCTTTACCATATGACCAATGGAATTATTCAAACGTTAGATGAGATGAGCCCTTGAGAGATTATCAATTCAACGACCATGATTCAATCTCCTGATGATATGAACAATTTTCGAAACTTCGTAACTTTTCCCTTCAGAACTTTTGGGTTTGAAACCTTTCAAAACTTTTGAATTAGATTTCTCAAACAGATCAGATGGTTTATGTTTATTTTGCAGAAATAGAGCAATCATCAGATTTGATTCTTACAAAGCTTAATCAGAAGGCCAAGACTTAATCAATCGTTGATATGGATGGAAACATTTTACTCTAGGTATTTGGCTATTATGCTTACACTATCCTTTCACTATATTTTGATCAATGGTTGAGAGTATACCCAACAACATATTGATGGTCGAGATCTCCTTCGGGTCTCTATACTTCAGAGATATCAAATCTCAACACCTTCTTTCCTCTGTACGCCAATCTTCAAGAGTTGTCAATCCACTGATGCATGTCCCTTGAGGACCAATGGTCGAGATCTCCTTCAGGTCTCCATACTTCGGAGATTTCAAATCTCAACCCCTTCTTTCCTATGGAGTGATCACCTGCTGATTAAGTCATAAGTGGTGGAGACCTCTTGCTATTGGTTAACGTTTCCACTTACACTATCCTTCCACTTTAGTAGATTGACGGTTGAGAATTCTCCCGAAGTGATTTTCAAATTGGACATCTCGTGTCCACTTCGATACTTTGGCATTTGGGACTTTGGGACTTTGAGTAAGTGTAGGTGGTAAAAATCATGCAGAAAAACTCTCGTAGTGACGTAACTTGATTACATCACTTGATAACATGTCACGATATGAGTATATTCCATGTGTCACTTTGTTTCATGATTTGCACGTACCTAAAATGTTGATTCATCTTGACACATGTCATTATTTGACTATGCCATGTGTCCTTGTTGACATGGATCTCCTTGATCTAATGGTTAGAATAATATCCAAAGGGTACCTCATATCGACGGATGAGAGTGACTTCGGAACTTCAGGACTTTTGACATTTCTTGGTGGTGAAACTCCAGAAGAAATTCTTCCGTAGTGACGTAAATTTCTTACATCACTAATTTTTATGGCACAAGCCAATTTCCTCTTGACGCTTGTCATCATCTGATTATTTCATGTGTATTTGATGAAGTGATATATTGTCATGGTCTGCCACATGTCTTTTGTTGTCGTGGTCTACCACATGTTCTTGTAGACGTGGTCTTCCACGTGTCTTTTATGACGTGGTCTATTGAACAACAACCATGATCCAATGGTCATCGTATATCCTCTAGATCCAATGGTCCTTATTCATTTCATATTTTTAGGCTTCGGGTATTTCAAATCTCAAACTGAACTCTTGAAGTGAGATTTCCTCGAAGCGTAACTTCCTCACAACCTTAGACCCAAACTAAATATCATTCGTTGATCATGTTCTTAGATCGATGGCTCGATCTATCTATGGTTCTGATTTTCTTTCTTATCCTATCCTTCCACTTAGAATGATCCAACGACTGACAAAAATTCGCATAAATGAGATCTCAGATCTTACCTCGCTTATCCTATCCTTCCACTTTAAGATGATCTGACGGTTGGCGAGAATTCATGTTTGATTTGATGGTTGACAAGTATTCAGATAATCAAATTCTCAACACTTTAGCCTCGCTTATCCTATCCTTCCATTTTAAAATTATCCAATGGTTATGAAAACACTCGAATCATATCAATGATTGACGATGATTGCAGAACCACAACTTGTGAGTGATTTAACTCAACACCCAATCTCCACAATTTGAAGTTGTGCATTGTTTGTGAGTCAACCACAATCATGTATATTTGAAGCTATAAGATATGACGTTCCTGAATAATTGTGGGATTGGAAATAGAACGATTTTTAACTCTCCTTTCAATCTTTGTAATCTATCCCTGCTATTGCTCTGGTGATTGCGCATCCAACTACCAAAACTTAATCTTACTTCAACTGACCATTTGTTGGATCAACCACAGTCATCGATATTTGATTATATGAGATCTGATGATCTAAGCCAAATGCAGGATTGGAACTAGCGAGTCATTTAATTCTCCTTCCTATGTCCACAATTTATCCCTATCATTGATCCGGCTTGCAGATATGATGGTCATGATCCTCCAATGGTCCTCATGCCCAATGGTCACTCATATGACCAACATTCATTTATACGAGATGATCAACATGGTCAATTTATTTATCGGATAGATGCTGAGGCTTCTCACTCTGATCATACGACTTCTATGTCTTCTCACCCTAAGATTACGCTTTTCTTTCCGAGATTTGATCTCTGCATTTTCTAACCCTCCTGAAATTTCATCATAGGAACATTGTTGATCTTATCGTTATCAACAATAATAATGAATTTCTTCAGTTTGCTCCTCCTCCTGAGCTTACACTTTTGATCTTTTCCATTTTGTTCTCTCCTCCTCCCGAGCCTATGCTTTCGATCTTATACATATTGTTTTCTCCTCCTCTTGAGATTACGCTTTCGATCTTTTTCATATTGTTCTCTCTTCCTATTGAGATTTTATCATCGGAACATTGTTGATCCTATCGTGATAAAAAATAATCATGAATTGCTTCATACTATTTTCTTCTTCCTCTAACTGATATACTATGTAATGCGCTCTTCCTTCTAATATTTGATCTCCATTCACTTTTGTATTTTTTTTTCCCTTCTGAGATTTGATATTCACACTGTTCACTTCTTCTGCTAACTAATATACTATTGACATCAATGACAATCTCATCTATGGTAAATCACAATGATAATTCATCATAACAACAAATCATCACATC
>JZKD02S1675650.1:281124-305022 GCA_000966675.3 Picea glauca
TTAATTAATTAAATCACTTTAATTAATTAATTAACCTTTTTACCTTTGAAAAGCTCCTTATCTCTCCTTGTGGCTTCCCTAGACACTGAAAGTCACTTCTAGCCATCCCATCCTGCAGTGTTTCTCCTCCCGATTCCAATGATCTATTACACTAAGAGGTTCCTCCAAGTAATGTGCCCAAAATGACCTCTTCAGTGAATTTCATTGACTTATAGCTCAAAATAGTCAAAATCATGGAAATCATCAGAATGCAACGAAACCAAAGCCAACTTGTGCGGAATGGCTCATAATGATGGAATATGATCATCAATGCAAGATGGACCCCACAATGCCTTTCAAATACCCATGTAATCACTCTAGCACCCATCTGGCTATTCTGGTCATCATAAATCTCTGCCCTGTGATGATGTCCCAAAGTGGGGACATTACATTCCTCCCTGCTAGAAAATTGTTTGTCCTCAAGCAATACCCAAATCCCTCCAAGTAAAATACTAGGATCCCATGTCCACCTGTGGGATACATAGTAGAACCCATCCAACGATGAACAATAGCACACTCCACCCCCTGGATCCCATATCAGGAAGTGAACTGCAATACTCTGTGAAGAATAGTCCTGGAAGATATAGACCCTGTGAACCTCCTGTACCTGACCCATGGACTCATCTAGGAATCAGTCCATCCTCCAAATCTCTACCAAGATCCACACGGCCTCCATCAACTGCACGTGTTGATGCCTGACTAAGGTGATGCAAGACCTCTGTGAGGCACCCGCAACCGATGCGCTCCTCTCAACACTGAAGATCAATGGAAAGTTAGAGTAACTTTCCCCTACCATGGTCCACTCTCCCCTGTCAGTCAATGAAATGCTCAATCCTGCAATCCCTGGGTCCCATGCTAACCTCTGTCGAAGATCCTCATGATGACACTGCACTACTCTGACCATGAATTTCTGCCCTCTGAATACATCCTGAACCCTCCTCTCCTGGGTCCTCCAGCTAAAATACCTGTGACCATTGGACCTATTGTCCAAAACCTGTATCTGTATAGTCATCTCTGTAGAAGAAGTACCTATCCAAACCTCTCCATGCCCTATCATGATGTCCAAGCAGAAGAAAAGGTCTCGCCCCATAGGACAAGTACCTGTAGACCCACTCCAAACCAAACCAAGGTGGAGTGTGTGGCTCTCTGGTGCAACCTGGGTCAACATGAACATCGTTCTAACAAAACGGACTCTGGGGTCCCATGGAAAACTTGGAAGTTTGTCACTTCCAATCTCCTCTAACTACTCTTGTGTGTGACTAATCACTGTCAGAAGCCCTATGTGCTCATCTTCTATCCTCCTCATGCTGTTGTCAATGATAAACATGTTGGAAAAGGGTAACAGACATATCTGTAGCTGACTGTAGGAGTGGAGAGCATCATAGGCTTTGGTCAATCCCAAGGATTTGACCAGAAGCTCATCCATCGATATCCATGATCGATGCTCTACTGTGGTCATCACCAAGTCCCAACCATCCAGTACAACCAGAAGTAACCCCTCCGACTGTTGGTCAGCCAACCTCGATCTCTCATCTACCATGCAACTACTGAAATGGTGAAGGTGATCTCCCACAACTATGTGTTGCTGCAGAGGAGTGACATCTACATACTCCCCTGAGTGTGTCTCCTCCATGCAAGGAACTATACCCCTCTGAATGCCACCATACACCTCGGCATTTCTCTCTGAGCTTTCACTCATCACGGTATGCTCCATCATACTCATGTCATCTCCCGAAAACTCATGTTGTATCACAGTTCTTGGGCGTACGGCTGGATCAATCTCTATATGGAGATCAACCACTCCGAAGACACAAATGGAAGTGTCCCCCATCGACTGGTGCTCCTCTGCTATATCATCAACATCCTCTGTCAATTTGACTGACTGATACATCTGAATGTCCACTAAGATAGATGAAGTGGATCTCTGACGAATCTCCTCAAGAGACCCCTCTGATATAGACTCTGATTCTTGAAGGGCGTTATGTGTGCCTCTCAAGAATCCTTGAGTGCTCTCCAACTCCCGAGTGAGTCGGTCTACCTCCAACTCCTGCCCCCTCAAGGCCCTATGATACAACTTGCCAATCCCCAGTAGGTAGTCTCTGTCTATCAACAACTGCTGGTAGTCAGTCCTCATCATAGATACTCTCTCCCAGAGAGTGTGAAAATCATCCATGGAAAATCCTCCATCTGAGCTACCCTGTGCCACTGATGCTCTCCAACTATAATCTGCCATCACTGCATGCATGTCATCAATATGTCTAGTGTCTACCCTGATCATAGCCTCACTAACTCCCAATTGTGTTGCTAAGTGGTGTGAATCCTGATCATAATCATGCTGGGGTACCCCCTCATGCCTCTCACTGCTAGTGTCATCACTAACAACACTCTCTGCAGATGATAAAGTGATGAACTGTCTACTTTCTATTGTTCCACTAGGTACTCCTTTCTACCACTGCATCCCATCACTAGATGCCATCTCCCCTTGACTCACACTATATCCTGTATGAGCAACTGTATCCTCCTGTGCACTCATCCTGCTACTATCATCTACACCTGGATCCCATAGAGATGTATCCAGACACGCGCTATGGTCATCCTGACTGCTAAAAAGTGCATCCTCATCAATGCAGACTGATCTTGAGAGTAAGTGCTCCATCAACCTATCATCCTCTGCAATCTTCTCAACTAATAGAGTCTCCAATAGTTGTGACTCTATCTCCTCTAGTTGACCTGTATGTGTGAGGTCAATTGCCGGTACATCCTGTACCTCCTCCTGGATATGTGGGCCTATGTCTCCATGTTGTGCATCTCTCACACTAGGCTCATCCATCATACCTAACGTGCCATCGATATCCTCATGTGACATGGCTATCATGGGTGTCTGAACAGGTGAAAAATGTGTCACAGCTCCCATAGGAAGCTCATCATCTCTAGGTGATAACACGTGTGACTCCTCACTAGTGGCATCACTCTACTGAGGCGTAAGGTCATCAATGGTATGTGACATGTCTTCTGAGATACTAGTGCCATCATCCTGTCCATCCAACTTCCTATCCACTACACAAGGGCCATCCTCCTCCTCAAGCATGCAAGCATCACTAGCCTCTGTGCAAGAGTCATCATCACTATCCTCTGAGGTAGAGTCACTATCACTAGCCTTTGTGCAAGAGTCACTATCATCATCAGAATGCTCTAAATCCTCATCATCACTATCATAGTGTACCTCAATGATATGCTTCTTACCCTTATCCCTACACCTATGATCTGGTTCCCAAGGCACCTTGCAACTGTAGCAAAGTTGCGTGCTTCTAATGGGTGTGGGGTTTCTCTGTGCTTCCTTCCATCTAGTTTCTCTAGCTCTACCCACCTCTGCTATGCTGGTCCAATATATCACCTCATCTTCACTCCAACTGGGGTTTTCTGGTCATCATAAATCTCTGCCCTGTACCCATGTACTCGCTCTAGCACCCATCTGGCTATTCTGGTCATCATAAATCTCTGCCCTGTGATGATGTCCCAAAGTGGGGACATTACATGGTAGAGCTCTACAGAACTCCTCAGAGATTCTTTCTGCAATTGTGTTTCCATATACAGCCTTACCTCTAAGGTATTCAACAACCTTTAGGTCTTCCTCTGAGTTGATGATTCTAGTTCATGTGCCCACCTGGCACGTCTTTGTCTGAATCCACAGAGTTTAGAAGTGCTTCTGTGCACTGGTATTCAGAGACCGCAGTACTCTGTCATGCCCTCCTGGCATGAAACCACAAATAACCTCAATCTCGAAATCAAAACAACCTACAAATTCCTAGAATACATCTATAGCATGAATTCACAACATAAAATAGAACACGCCAAGGCATCCACATAATACATAAATACATGCAGGAAAAACTACTTTTGTTTGTATTAAAATGGAAATTGCCTGTTTACAAAGGTGTTCCTGAGCACGACCTGTAACAAGGTCTTGGCTCCTCTCTCCGTCTCTCTACTCACAGATTCTCTTCTATTCTATTCTCGCTATTACAAAATGAGATCCTCCCAGATCTTTTTACCTGAGGGGGCTCTTAGAGCTCTTCCCTCCAATCTACCTACCCTATTCAATGGCATTGAATGGGATGTTTAGTCCACAAATCAGATATAGATCTCAGCCTTACAAACATTTAAGGCCGATCTACTCTATTCTTACACAAAGGCACGGCTCTATGGCTCAACAACCTAGACATTTAATTTTACATTCAAATTCAAAATTGAAGATGAAGGTTGTGCCTCTCTTCATCCTTGAATGCATGCGCTGACGTGGCTAGTTGGCTGACTGGTTGATGCGGAGAGATGATCCTGCATCAAAATAGGAAGTTACAAGGGGTTTTGTTGTAATTTGTATCCCTTCATTTGTTGGATAATAATAAAGGAAAAACCTAAAAATTTCTCTGGTGGACGTAGCCAACACTGGGTGAACCACGTAAATATGTGTCTCTATTGTATTGTGTATCTTCTATGTTTTTTTTATGCATCTATTTTATTTTATTTCTCCATGGTCCTATTTTTCTAACAGGGGGTGAATTAGTGTGTCGAATTTTCTAACTTTTTTTCTTACAAGTTAGCAATTAAAAAATAATTGAACAGAATAAGAACAATTAAATCATAATCACAATGGACAAGAGATACCATATGTTTTTATAATATTTTGTATAATGTATATGTATATATGTGAATATAGTAATAAGAATTTTCCCAGCACCAACTATTTTGTTTCATCACCAACTAAAGTAAGGAGGACCAACTCCTCGGAGAGCACCAACTCTCAACAAAGACCCAACTTGCTAATAGAACACAGTCTATCCAACTAGAATTCATAGAGTAATTCAAATCTAGTAGCAATGATCCATTATTGAATCAACTCTATTTCAAGATCAGAGGTATACCATCAACGCTCATCACTGCACTTCATCTTTTGTCTAAAATCCATGCCTTATTCACTTTATATTTTCTCTGATATCCACACCTTCTTTAGTTCTTCTTCTCTCTAAAATTCGCACGAACCTCAGGTCTGTATCCCCTTCCTTTTCTTCCAGAGGCCGCTCTTTCTCAACGAGCCTATATTTTCCACAAGCATGTCTACTTCTACAAGAACAAATCCAGTGAACCGATCATGGTTGTATTTATACTTTCTTATGCTCAAAAATTGTTTAAGTTATTGAGCCGGCTTGTGCAACAAGTTATAACCAACTTGTTTATTTACAACAACTTTGGGACCACCAGAGATCATCATTTTGGGTCTTCAATGTTAAACCTAGCATCCCTTTTTACTTTCATAAATCGATCATATGAATGGATCTATTTCCTTCGTCTATGTGATAACAAAAATCAACGCTTCCTTCAAACCATGCTCATATGATCATAGGCGTAGAACCACATGATTATCAATTTAAGCGATGCATTACATTATGCCCTTTAAATCTCTTTACCATATTACCAATGGTGTTATTCAAATGTTAGGCGATATGAGTGCTTGAGCGCTTATCAATTCAACAACCACAATTCAATCTCTCGATGATATGGATGATTGTTTGGACATCAAGATTTCTCCCTTCGGAACTTTTGGGTTTGAAACGTTTCAAAACTTTCGAATCGGATTTCCCGAATAGATCAGATGGTTTACAATTATTTTGTGGAAATAGATCAATCGTCGTATTTGATTCTTACAAGGCTTAATCTGATGGCTAGGACTTAATCAAGTGTTGAAATGGATGGCCACCTTTTACTCTGTGTCTTCAATTATCATGTTTACGCTATCCTTCCACTATATTTTGATCAATGATTGAGAGTATACCCGACATCATATCGACGGTTGAGATCTCCTTCGAGTATCCAGACTTTGGAAATATCAAATCTCAACCCCTTCTTTCTTTCGTACGTCAATATTCTCGAGCTTTCAATCCACTAACGCATGTTCCTTTAGGACCAACTGTCGAGATATCCTTCGGGTCTTTGGAATTTAGAGATTTCAAATCTCAACCCCTTCTTTGCTTAGGAGTGATCACCTGTTGAGTAAGTCATAAGTGGTGGAGATTGCTTGTTGTCGGTTAACTCTTCCACTTAGACTATCCTTCCACTATAGTAGATCGATGGTCGAGAATTCTCTCAAAGTGATCTTCAGATCAAACGTCTCGTGTCCACTTCGGGAAACTTCAACATTCAACACTTCAGGACATTGGGGAAGTGCAGGTGGTAAAACTCCCGAAGAAAAACTCTTGTAGTGAAGTAACTTGCTTACGTCACTTGGTGACGTGTCACAAGCTGAGTAGCTACCACGTGTCATTATGTTTCATGGTTTGCATGTACCTAAGAAGATGATTCATCTTGACACTTGTCATTCTCTTACTGTTCCATGTGTCCTTTCTTATGTATTCTTACTGACATGGATCTCCTTGATCTAATGGTCATAATAGTATCTGAAGGGTATCTCAGATCGACGATTGAGAGTGACTTCATAACTTCATCCTTCGAGAATTTTGACATTTTTTGGTGGTGAAACTCCTAAAGAAATTCTCCCGTAGTGACGTAAATTGCTTACGTCACTTGTTGTCATGGCATGAACCAATTTCCTCTAGTCTCTTGTCATCATCTGATTATGCCATGTGTATTTTCTAATGTGGTCTGATGTCGTGGTCTGCCCCATGTCTTTTGTTGTTGTTGTTTGCTGACGTGGTCTGCCACATGTCCTTGTAGACATGGTATGATGACGTGGTCTGCCACATGTCCTTGCTGACATGGTCTGATGACCAACAACCCTGATCCAACGGTCATCGTGTATCCTCTAGATCCAATGGTCCTTATTCATTTCGAATTTTCGGGCTTCGAATATTTCAAATCTCAAACTGAATTCTTGAACTAATATTTCTCCAAAGTGTAACCTCCTCGCAACCTTAGACCCAAACCAAACATTGTTCGTTGATCATATTCTCATATCGAGGGCTCGATCTATATATGATGCTTCTCTTCTAGATTATCCTATCTTTCCACTTAGAATGATCCAACGATTGACTGAAATTAACATAAATGAGATCTCAAATCCTATCTCGCTTATCCTATCCTTCCACTTTAAGATGATTCGACAACTAACGAGAATTCAGGTTTGATCTGACAGTTGATGGGTATTCGGATAATCAAATTATCAACCTTTAGCCTCGCTTATCCTATCCTTCCATTTTAATGTGATCCAGCGGTTATGAAAACACTTGAAGTAGATCAACGATTGATGATGATTGTTGAACCACAACTTGCGATTAATTTAACTCGACACCCAAAATATACAATTTGAAGTTTTGCGTTGTTGGTGAGTCAACCACAATTGTCAATCTTTGAAGCTATAAGATCTAACGGTCCTGACTAATTGTGGGATTGGAAATAGCACGATGTATAATTTTCCTTCTGATCTCTGCAATCTATCCATGTCGTTGATATGGCGATTGTGCATCCAACGGTCTTGACTTAAAATTACTTAAATATATCATTTTTTGGATCAACCACAGTAATCGATATTCGAGTCTATGATATCTGACAATATAGGCCAATTGTGGGATTGGAACTAGAAAGTCATTTAATTATCCTTACAATCTCCACAATTTATCCCTGCCATTGATTTGGCTTGCACATCCAATGGTCACGATCCTCCAATGATCCTCAAGCCCATGGTCACTCATATGAACGACGTCCATTTATATGAGATGATCAACATGGCCAGTTTCTTGATCAGACAACTGCTAAGGCTTCTCACTCTGATTGGACAACTTTTGAGGCTTCTCACTCTGATCGAATGACTGTTGAGGCTTCTCACCTTGAGATTATGCTTTTCCTTATGAGATTTGATCTCTTCATTTGCTAACCCTCCTGATCTTTTATCATAGGAAAATTGTTGATCCTATCGTGATCAACAATAATCACAAATTTCTCTAGTTTGCTCCTCCTCCTGAGCTTACGTTTTTTATCTTCTACATTTTGTTCGCTCCTCCTCATGAGCTTAAGCTTTTGATCTACTACATATTGTTCGCTCCTCTTCCTGATCTTACTCTTTCGATCTTCTGCATATTGTTCACTCCTCCTCTTGATCTTTTATCATAGGAACATTGTTGATCCTATCGTGATCAATAATAATCATGAATTGCTTCATATTATTCTGTTCTTTTGCTAATTGATATACTGTGAAATGCATTCTTCCTTCTGAGCTTAGATCTTCATTTGCTTTTGTATTGCGTTTTCCTTTTTGATTTTTAATCTTCATATTGTTCGCTTCTTTTGCTAATTGATATATTGTTGACATCAATGACAATCTCATCTATGGTAAATCACAATGATAATTCATCATAACAAAAAATCATGACATTGACTATTGACATCAATGAAAATATGTCCAACAATTAATTTGTACTCTTACATACTTATTCATTGATTATCCATATTGTGATCTAGTGATATTTTTCTAAGGTTGTAACCTTATTTTCTGAAGTAGCAAAGGAGGGTCGATGGAGAAAATCTTAGAGTTTAAAACAAAAATTGTCTTTTGAGGTATATGGGAGTTACATGCCTATAAGGGAGGATATGTATGTGGGATGTAGCAGAGGAAAGTGTGTACATACAAGGGTTGTAGAAGGGAAACTCACCTACAACTAAAAAGGTCATGAAATATTGACTACATGTTGGTGCCAGGTCCCTGGATTTCTAAGCAAGTTCCCAGATCAACATTCTACAAGTTGAGGTCAGCTACAAAAGTTCTGGTATGGTTACATGCTTGTTTTGATGCTTATATTTTCTTATGATATGGTGAATTATTGAGGCATCCTTGATATGGTTGGTCTTGTACTTGGATATCATATATGTTGGTTGGTAGGCTGAGTGAGAAACATTCTTATGTATGGTACAATATTGATATGGTTGAAGGATATATATGTTGAATTCATGAGGGACATGCATAGGTTTTTGGAGAAGCTTCATTGATTACATGGTACAAATTTTCATATGGTTGATGGCACAGTGATAGGTTACAGGTTGATATAGCAAAGGTATGAAGGGTTGAAAGTTTCAGGGTTCTAGAAAATTGGAAGCCCTAGTTTTCTAAGGGTGTACATAGTCTGAAAGAGGAAAAGTCATGTACATATGCAAGTTGCAAGAATACATCTTGCGTACATACATGTGTTACAACATATACAGATCATGTATCTATTGGTATAGTTGGACATATTGTTTTCTATTTACAAGTTAGGTCTTGTACTTGAGGGTTGGATTCCTCACATCTTAGTTGGTGTTGAGATATTCAAGTTGGGTCTTGCATTTGAGAGTTGGTACTCTCTTGGAGTTGGTTCTATTTTCAGTTGGTGATGATAAACCCCAGATATTGTAGTCTTCATGTAACAACATAATACAAAATCTTACACATATATCTGGTGTTCATTGTGTTCATTATGATGACGGTTCATAGTTCTCTATTATTGATGAATTTTGTTGATATATGTAAGTATCTGATTGTGAATGAATAATAATGTTTGAAGTGGTTTCTAAATATAGGAAGAAATAATTGTAAAAATAACCACACTTTGATTCACTTCCCCCTCTCAGTGTCATTGGTGTGTCCAACAATTTTTCTTTAAAACATTCAGTGGAAAAATAGACAAATGGAAAAATTTATCCCTTAAAATCTTCTTTGAAATATTTACAAGTTCATCAAGTTCTCCCATAAACCTTTTTGTAAGTATCACTTATATATATGTTTCATTTGCATCCTATGATTTTAATAATCTGCAAATTTGCATATAAGTTTGATATATTGAACCTTGAATTTTACAAGATAATGATTAGAGTGGTGTGAGTGATATAATAAGGGAGNGTGACGTAAATTGCTTACGTCACTTGTTGTCATGGAATGAACCAATTTCCTCTAGACTCTTGTCATCATCTGATTATGCCATGTGTATTTGCTAATGTGGTCTGATGTCGTGGTCTGCCCCATGTCTTTTGTTATTGTTGTTTGCTGACGTGTTCTGCCACATGTCCTTGTAGACATGGTATGATGACGTGGTCTGCCACATGTCCTTGCTGACGTGGTATGATGACCAACAACCCTGATCCAATGGTCATCGTGTATCCTCTATATCCAATGGTCCTTATTCATTTCGAATTTCCGGGCTTCGAATATTTCAAATCTCAAACTGAATTCTTGAACTAAGATTTCTCCAAAGTGTAACCTTCTCGCAACCTTAGACCCAAACCAAACACTGTTCGTCGATCATATTCTCATATCGAAGGCTCGATCTATATATGATGCTTCTCTTCTAGCTTATCCTATCTTTCCACTTAGAATGATCCAACGATTGACTGAAATTCACATAAATGAGATCTCAAATCCTATCTCGCTTATCCTATCCTTCCACTTTAAGATGATCCGACAACTAACGAGAATTCAGGTTTTATCTAACAGTTGATGGGTATTCGGATAATCAAATTATCAACCTTTAGCCTCGCTTATCCTATCCTTCCATTTTAATGTGATCCAATGGTTATGAAAACACTTGAAGTAGATCAACGGTTGATGATGATTGTTGAACCACAACTTGCGATTAATTTAACTCGACACCCAAAATATACAATTTGAAGTTTTGCGTTGTTGGTGAGTCAACCATAATTGTCAATCTTTGAAGCTATAAGATCTAACGGTCCTGACTAATTGTGGGATTGGAAATAGCACGATGTATAATTTTCCTTCTGATCTCTGCAATCTACCCATGTCGTTGATATGGTGATTGTGCATCCAACGGTCTTGACTTAAAATTACTTAAATATATCATTTGTTGGATCAACCACAGTCATCGATATTCAAGTCTATGATATCTGACAATATAGGCCAATTGTGGGATTGGAACTAGAAAGTCATTTAATTATCCTTACAATCTCCACAATTTATCCCTGCCATTGATTTGTCTTTCACATCCAATGGTCATGATCCTCCAATGATCCTCAAGCCCATGGTCACTCATATGAACGACGTCCATTTATATGAGATGATCAACATGGCTAGTTTCTTGATCAGACAACTGCTAAGGCTTCTCACTCTGATTGGACAGCTTTTGAGGCTTCTCACTCTGATCGGATGACTGTTGAGGCTTCTCACCTTGAGCTTATGATTTTCCTTCTGAGATTTGATCTCTTCATTTGCTAACCCTCCTGAGCTTTTATCATAGGAAAATTGTTGATCCTATCGTGATAAAAAATAATCACAAATTGCTCTAGTTTGCTCCTCCTCCTGAGCTTACGTTTTTTATCTTCTACATTTTGTTCGCTCCTCCTCATGAGCTTAAGCTTTTGATCTTCTACATATTGTTCGCTCCTCTTCCTGATCTTACTCTTTCGATCTTCTGCATATTGTTCACTCCTCCTCTTGAGCTTTTATCATAGGAACATTGTTGATCCTATCGTGATCAATAATAATCATGAATTGCTTCATATTATTCTGTTCTTTTGCTAATTGATATACTGTGCAATGCATTCTTCCTTCTAAGCTTAGATCTTCATTTGCTTTTGTATTGCGTTTTCCCTTTTGATTTTTAATCTTCATATTGTTCGCTTCTTTTGCTAATTGATATATTGTTGACATCAATGACAATCTCATCTATGGTAAATCACAATGATAATTCATCATAACAACAAATCATGACATTGACTGCTGACATCAATGAAAATATGTCCAACAATTAATTTGTACTCTTACATACTTATTCATTGATTATCCATATTGTGATCTAGTGATATTTTTCTAAGGTTGTAACCTTATTTTCTGAAGTAGCAAAGGAGGGTCGATGGAGAAAATCTTAGAGTTTAAAACAAAAATTGTCTTTTGAGGTATATGGGAGTTACATGCCTATAAGGGAGGATATGTATGTGGGATGTAGCAGAGGAAAGTGTGTACATACAAGGGTTGTAGAAGGGAAACTCACCTACAACTAAAAAGGTCATGAAATATTGACTACATGTTGGTGCCAGGTCCCTGGATTTCTAAGCAAGTTCCCAGATCAACATTCTACAAGTTGAGGTCAGCTACAAAAGTTCTGGTATGGTTACATGCTTGTTTTGATGCTTATATTTTCTTATGATATGGTGAATTATTGAGGCATCCTTGATATGGTTGGTCTTGTACTTGGATATCATATATGTTGGTTGGTAGGCTGAGTGAGAAACATTCTTATGTATGGTACAATATTGATATGGTTGAAGGATATATATGTTGAATTCATGAGGGACATGCATAGGTTTTTGGAGAAGCTTCATTGATTACATGGTACAAATTTTCATATGGTTGATGGCACAGTGATAGGTTACAGGTTGATATAGCAAAGGTATGAAGGGTTGAAAGTTTCAGGGTTCTAGAAAATTGGAAGCCCTAGTTTTCTAAGGGTGTACATAGTCTGAAAGAGGAAAAGTCATGTACATATGCAAGTTGCAAGAATACATCTTGCGTACATACATGTGTTACAACATATACAGATCATGTATCTATTGGTATAGTTGGACATATTGTTTTCTATTTACAAGTTAGGTCTTGTACTTGAGGGTTGGATTCCTCACATCTTAGTTGGTGTTGAGATATTCAAGTTGGGTCTTGCATTTGAGAGTTGGTACTCTCTTGGAGTTGGTTCTATTTTCAGTTGGTGATGATAAACCCCAGATATTGTAGTCTTCATGTAACAACATAATACAAAATCTTACACATATATCTGGTGTTCATTGTGTTCATTATGATGACGGTTCATAGTTCTCTATTATTGATGAATTTTGTTGATATATGTAAGTATCTGATTGTGAATGAATAATAATGTTTGAAGTGGTTTCTAAATATAGGAAGAAATAATTGTAAAAATAACCACACTTTGATTCACTTCCCCCTCTCAGTGTCATTGGTGTGTCCAACAATTTTTCTTTAAAACATTCAGTGGAAAAATAGACAAATGGAAAAATTTATCCCTTAAAATCTTCTTTGAAATATTTACAAGTTCATCAAGTTCTCCCATAAACCTTTTTGTAAGTATCACTTATATATATGTTTCATTTGCATCCTATGATTTTAATAATCTGCAAATTTGCATATAAGTTTGATATATTGAACCTTGAATTTTACAAGATAATGATTAGAGTGGTGTGAGTGATATAATAAGGGAGMAAGAAGAATTTATAATATCAATGGTTTGTATTCCATACATTCCACATGTTTGTAACTAGCAGAAAAAGATCCACATGTTTACACAAATGTAGTTAARRACCATACATTCATCGACAAAAAATAAAMAAACAATGAAATTCATAAACAAATGTGCCATGAAATGTCTATGTGTGTGTTTGTAAACTGTATATTTTTTACAAAATGGAACATCATTTCCAATTTACAAAATGTCAACAAGTTCCCTAAAATAGAAAAATTCCATATGGTGGCCTAGATACAAAATGACCGACATTGGTCACTAATTGACCACTTCCACCCTGGCCACCCTTAGGATAATCATGGAAATCAATATTTCTTCTCTTACTCAAAGAAGCACCTCGAATGGTTTTGCGCCTGAGAGTGGTTAATCGATTAGGAAACTAGAAAAAGAAATAACATTCTTATAAGTTTTTTTCCACAATGAAACTAAATACTTACAAAATGATACTTTGTAATTCAACCTAAGAAAACTCACCACATATGATACTGAGAATTGAAAGGGTGTTACCCTCCTCTGTGAGCCTAATCTCTCAGTTATGTCACCCTGCATCAATTATAAGAATCAAAAAATAAAATTTAAACAAATATGTGTAAAATAAATTCCATTCATGATACATTAAAAATGATCATCAACAAACTATATCACCATGAATAACTTAGGAAATGGTGGAGAACCATTTGTAGGTGGAGCACTTTACTGTACAACCTTCTCCAAAGAAACATCTATCGTTGTAGCCTCAGTGGATGGAATAGATGGAAATGGTGGTGGGGGTGGGTGGTATATGGGTGCATCCACTATATATGCATGCAATGCAGGAGGTGGTGTGTATGTGTAGTGTACAAATTCATCCACTATGGATGGATGCAATGGAAGAGGTGGTGTGGATGGGTGGCTTATGGGTGCAACTGTAACACCCTTATTTCCTCTAGTATGTAATTATAAGTGTTATTATGGAAAAACAATAAGTTGAACCATGGGTGATCAAGGATAAACAATGGACCTTGACAGATTTTGTAATATTTCTATGTGTGTGTGTGTGTGTTTCGTTTTAATAAAATAAGAGAATTTTGAGTTATTGTTGAAGGGATGGCCTTCATAGGCTATAATGTCATGAGAGTAGTGGGAGAGAGGGTGGCCATCACTATTTTGAATGAATCTATTAAGAAATACCTGAATTAATTAAAATGATATGGATCCAAAATGTACTCAATCCTATAAATTGACTATTAGTCAAGATAGTAGTTAGAATAGTTCTTTAAGGAGTTAAGAAGGGATGGAAAATTACCTTCAAGAAGTTTCTATAATGATCCATGAGGTCCTAAGGGAAGAAGATGAGAAGAAATGTGGGAGAGAAATGGAAGAAGGGATCAATGGAGAAAATATTACAGAACTCCTCTAGTGATATTGTATCATGGCTTAGGGTTGGCTGGTTGCAGCGAATTTTAATGCAACCTTGCCTACTGTTGGGTGGATAGTGGTTCTCTCTAGAACAATACATAACATATCTCAATTTTCTGCAGATAAGTGTCTCATCTATTTTTTTGGATTGATATGATTATGTGTATGGTTAAATGAAAAATGTAGTATTTTGATGTAACCATTTGTCCTGCAAATCAAATTGTGCATTCTGGAGACACCAGAACTTGTGCATAATGTCTAATTTCTTGAATAGTTTTAATTCTTACTTGTGAATACTTCATGTATTATGAGAATTAATTACGAATGTATGTGTTTTTGCTAGATATTTATCTTGGATGCAAAAAATAAATTCCTAGCACATTTTCAAGTAAATAATGATTGATTATGAGGTTGTTATATGGGTTTTTTTATTAGAATTTTAATGAGTCTTTTAATATCTAAATCCATAAATAATGAGGCATGACTTTATCTACTAAATCCTTTGAAAAATTATTTAGTGAATGAATGGAAGATATAGGATAAACAAAATTAAATAGGTAAACTAGGTATCCAATAATGATAAATTCGATATACCTATTTAATAGAAGAATAACATGTGATTCATTTAGGTTTCCCTTCAATTAATATAAATTGAGAAACGAAATTCAAACACAGGTCTTATTTTGCTCACAAAAAAACAAAGGAAATACTATGTTCAAAGATATATTCTTTAAAGTTTTCTACAACAGAAGTAGTACTGAATCAAAACAATCACAAATCAAATGAATCTATGAATATAAGAAATATTAATGAGAAAATAAGAAACAAAATATAGGAAAAGACATAATTTAGCAAAACAAAATCTCCGAATCTCCTTGCTTTTGAAAATTATTTACATTAAAAGGACTCTTGTTACGTTCAAGCCCAAAAACGCCTTCAAGTTCCTAACCCTATTACATAGAAATAATAATTTTTTTTATAATATCCTCTACTCGAGTTGAATCCTCCTTTAGTCAACAATTTGTTTTTGTCATGAATCAACTACAAAATTAGTAAAAATTCTGAAAATAACCCACCTAGAAAATGCATCATATCTCCCAAAATATTCATCCTTTTGAAAAATAATTTGGAGGTTAGTAAACTTATCCTTTTTCCAGATGGGTTTTCAACCAGGTTTCCAAAATATTCTTGGTTTTCCCAACAATTATTATGCAAAAATGTCTCCTAAGGATTGGCTTGATTTCCAATCTAGAAAACGCCATGTCACTCCAATCCCTATTTATACCAAATAGTTTAGATTCAAAGATAAACCTTTTGGAATAAGATAACTTACCTTGGTTTTGAAATGGGTTTTCAGCCAATTTGGAAATTTCTTCTCTGATTTCCTAGAAATCACTCTGCAAAATTGCATCCTGAAAATGGACGTGATTTCAAATCTGTCAAAACAAATTATCAAATTAGAATTAAAAAATGCATGATTTAACTTATTTTCCCTTGCCTTCCCATCAATATAATATTAACAATGAAACAATTTAGAAATGAATTAACAACAAAAAATCTTCTTGGCCAAAGAAAACCTTCTAAATCAATTCAAAAAACTACTTTTATTTGCAAATTTGTAGCCTTCAGCTTTGTTGATTTTTTGGGATAGTAAATCTCTAGATTTGTTTGAATTAAATATTCTAGATTGTTTTCCATGGAAATGTGTTACCAAAGAGTGTTCAATTTCCTCATTTGGTTGAGTAAAACTCAAGATATCACTTGCCAAAGTTGAGACATCAAAACTAATTCGATTTATAAAACTTTCTGGACAGTTTTATTAATTATGTTTCATTTAATGATTTAATTTATGTTATAATTAATACACACACACACACAAATTGAAAAAATAAAAATAAAATCAAATTTAACTAATAATCAATTTAATTAATTAAGATTAAATACAATAAAAACTTATTTACATATTAACATTAATTTTATTTACAATTTAGAAAAAACATAATAAAAAACATATTTTATGCCTAAGCGGTGAACAATGACCACAATTTGATCGATGATATATTTCAAATCGTAAGTCAAAATAAGGTGAAACTTGAATCATTGGAATGTTGGAAAAAAATGAAAGCAATGAAGATGTCACACTAAACTCAAATCAAAATGAAAATATAATAAAATAAAAAATTTAGAAAATTTTGGGAATTTTTTTGGCAAAACTTTTAAGGTTACAATCTTATTGTTGTGAGTAAATCTTTGTGTCCGATATATAGGAAAGGATACATATTTGTATGATTGTTATGCATGCATGTAATTCAAGGTCTCTCTACTAACCTAAGGAGAGAGACACCCCTAGTCATTGTGTGTATCATTGTAATCATATGGCATATGCATGTACTCTCATGTACACACACACACACACACACACACACACACACATATCTTCGTGCACCATGGTGTTGGAATTCCTGAACCCAACTAGTCTTTCAAAAGATAGGGTACTGTGAAGAATCCATGGAGTACCTTGATCAAGAATGATCATTCTTGAGGATCAGTAAGACCTCAAAAGGAATCAAATAAAGAGATCCACAAAATGTATAAGTTTAGGAGCAGACTGTTAAGTCTGTGGAGAAGCGCTAATTCATTTCAAAAGAATCATTTCAAGCCCTTTGTCGGGACATAGTTGAGATGTGACCTCATTTGTTGAATGGTCTAAAAGGAAAAAAATCATGACCCTTCATCGGAGTTAAGGACGAAGGCATACTCTAAAATCAAGGAGTCAATCCTCCACCAAATGCAACATCATATAAATGAGTCAATGAGGTTCTCCAGCACAAATAAGGAAGATATTGGGGCTGAACAAAGAGTTCATACTTTCAAGGACAAAGGGATGCAAACTCAATATGAAGTGAAATTTCTCGAGAGTGTCTTTTCTCTCAAAGTTGAATTGTTTCTTTTCTCAAGGACTGGATATGGTTCAATTTATAGCCTTCAAATGGAACTGAAGGGTCGATTCAGATCATTTTTAGTATATGGAAGGTCAAGGATCATGGATCTTGTGACATGGCATGGAAACCCGACATAATTTTTTATTTTGAGAAACAAACCCAATGTACAAGGGATATAGTGGAGCCACTTGCATATACACTTGTTGAATAATTGGTAGAGTGTGTATATGTGGAAAACTATGATTTTTGGCTCTAGAATGCACAAAAAGGGAACTTTAATTCTGCATAGGAAAACGGAAAGGACATCCAAGAAAGTTTCACGGAGTGAGGAAAATGTTTTTGCAACACCAATCAAAATTATAATTTAGCCTAAAATTTGACATATTTTTCAATTTTTTTGTTTCAATTTTGCATCGTGTGCCTAAATGCTTCAACTCACCCTGAAGCAATTCATACTGTGTTATATCACAATGCACATCGTTTCCATTGTGTCTCATATATTTACACACCAATGTCATTCATAAAATAGAACTATGATAAAATTTTAAGAACAAAGTGACATGTCCTTTAGAACACCCTGAACTTGCCACATAATGGGCTTCTACCTGTACCAATACATTTCACTTCATTTGCCACACTGCTAGCTCAACAATATAAAACCTTTAATGTAGCGGTACCCATTGTTTTACCAACCGCGCTAGGGAGGAAACGATATATAACACACCATTATGTCAATTTTCAAATGCACCACCATACTTTATAATAAAAAATAACATGCACAAGTGCCATCAAACATTATGCATTGATGCACCTCACTATCATTAAGCACACCCTGGTGGGGTAAATAGGAAAAACGTTACCAAATAGATTTTGATTGTTATAGTCCATCCCATTCTTCCAAACCCTCAAACAAGCGCCAATTCTCACCTTTATTCCTAAGATGCCTTGTTTCTGATGATATACACCAACTTGGATAGCTCCATTGGTGGTTTCCACACCTTTTCAAATTTTCGAAGATTACCACAAATTTTCATTTCCTTTGAAAAGTAAAACCATGCCTCCTCCAGACAAAATAAACTAGGTGAATTATTTATTAACTTCCTTTTTTCACTTTCATCCAATCAAAATTGGATTTTATCTTAAAATTTGGATTTTTTTTTTAATTTTCTTTTTCAATTTCGTGTGGCGTGTATGAATGCTTCAGATTTCCCCAAAGTAGTGCATACTATTTTAAATAAAATTGAGCACTACTAATGGTGTGTCTCATATATGTATGCATCAGTGTCTTTCACACAAGAGCATTGTCATAAGTTATCAAAAGAAAAGTGTTGCATATTTTAGAATGCCCTGAAACTAGTACACAATGTGCTTCTACCCGCATCGGTAGATTTCACTTCAGTAATCACACTGATAGCTCAATGATATATAAAATTTAACATATTGGTGCACCTATATTAACTGACATCACTGGGGAGGACTTGAAACATAACACATTTATGCATCAATGTTCAAACAAAGCATCATATTTTATAAAAAAAATTACATGCATTGAATAAATCACACTAGTGTTGTTAAATGTTACGCATCGATAAACTTCACTTAACTAAGGAAACGACTCACATAAAAATATATAAAATTTAACGTAGTAGTGCATCCATTTTAATACAACTCACTAGTATTGTATATGGAAACACATCGAGACATATATTTCTCGATTTTTCATTATGCAGTGTCTCATTGGACGCCTCATTCCCAATCCTCTATCTTTTATAAAATATTTTGGTACAAAACACCAATGATCCATTATCACGGTGGTACCAATGCATTAATAGAAACACATCAATTTTAGCTTAACAATRCCCATYAGTCCACCAAACGCACTAGTGTTGTAAAGACAATGGCACCAAGGTGAATTTGTAATAAMTAATTATAGTGATGTGAATTAGTAGGCACATCACTGCAATCTGCGGTAGTGCATCAATAGACAAYGTGCACTGGTGGTACTACAAGGAGAACGTGTTCTAGCTGAGGTTTTTGCARAGGTTTTTAGTGTTAYAAAATTTCRAAATTTTTTCAAAAAAACCTTTGCTACAACCTCCTCTATTRRCTACAGAGGCTTTAGTGGATGTTCCATATATCTAAAAAAAACTGGGCGGGAAAAGGTTGTAGTAGATTTTTTTTCTCGGTGTTTTTCCTTATCAAAATTCATTTGTGCATTATTGAAAAACACGCACCGACACATTACTATAATAAAACACATCAGTAATTTAATATAATAAAAATTCCATGGACCTTAATATAATAAAAAAATTCCCCTAACCGTTTATAACTACTACACACTGGTTTCACCTCTTTCATCCTATGCAAAGCACTGATTCTCTTATAATTAATATGCACCAGTTCGAGGTTGTTTTCATATGACAAATTGGTACACTTTATGATTTTTCAGCGCCGACATGTTTAATTTATAGTTATCCTCAGTGCAATCACGTTATCTAGGGACTCAATATGTTTAATATCGCATTCACCCCAGTGATTTTGTAATTAGTACATACCATTATCTGTTTTACCATATGAACCGAAGGGTAGTGAAATTTCAAATATTTTAGGTGTTATGTCGACACCATTATTTTTACTATGCACTGGCACATATACTACAATAAAGAAGCAAGTGCATAAATAATATTTTGAATTTCAGTGGGTATAATAAACATAACGCACTGATATGAAATTTATTTTTAGGACCCCGCTTTATATTTTTTTGGTAAATAAAAATTTGATATTACCTCAAAAGTTTGAAAACCATACAAATGCTAAAGGAATTGACATCTATCCTGCCAATAATGGAAACTAGAACCAGACCTAGATCCACGAGAAGATGTCCATGAATGTTCTACTTTCCATAATTAAAATGTACAAGTATATGTAGATATTACAAAATGGGCATAAAGGCCGATAGGATTCTATGTCTGTCATATGAAAAAGAAAAAAAACTAAGTTCAAGAAACTTCATATACTGAATGCACTGCTATTCCCATCACTTGGTGGAGTATGTGTCCAAGTTATAGTTATGATGAAGGGATGGAAATAGGTGGGGAAGCGTTGTTTGATAGGATCGCTTGAAAGAGAACCAAAGAGTGCATCCAACCTACGACTGGGGATATCCTAGTGAAAGAGATAATCTTCAACATCTTGGCACATGTCAAAAATGAGTTGCAATTGTTCATCAGAGAAGCCACATAGGGCAGCCACTTTGGATGGTGCAGGAATGGTATGAGTAATCACTATGTCCAAGCATGTGGTAGTGGGATATGTTCCTTCAACAACCATGGAAGACACCTTCTCAAGGATCGGGAAATTACATTGCTCTTTAGTGACTAAATTGGAAAACCACCTCCCACTAGAGTGGAAGTACCCATAAAATGTTAAGTGTCCATAGGAGAAACCAAGAATGAATCAACGAGAGGATGGGGTGGAACATGGGGAAATTCCTCCTCCACTAGGACAAGACACAAATTATAATTTTCTTGAATATTAGCATTGGAAAGAGACTCAACAGAGGGTGAAGCAGGGGGAGGAGGAGAGTGAAGGGAAGGTTATGCACTAAGAAGAGAGGGAGGGGGACAAGTATGCCTAGCCAAATAAAAATTGTAGTTTGGACCTCGCTTAGGCTTGTCACACTCCCTCGACATGGCTTCAAATAAGATATCAGAGAACCAAAAATAGGGGTGCAAATGAACCAGAGGGAAAAGAAACTATAAGTGGCTCTCGGGAGGGAGAAATACCTTCGAAAGCAACAAGGATGAGGTGCAATGAGTGAACCTTAAACAAAAATATGAAAAAATTACCTTTCCAAGCCACCGAAGTTGTCATTAATCCTAATTTGACAACACTTGACTCCATTGTACCTTCACAAAGGACGTTCCTTGCCATTACAAACTAGAACTTAAAGTTTTCCATGTGGTACAGACTCACACTGAATGATTTTTCATTAATTCCAAACATTGGAGCGAAGAGTGAGGGGATGGAAGTGATTGTCTGCATCATATCAGATTTCATGTGGAACATGTGGCACCCCATCCATGGGTACCCTATTTTATATTTGAAACATGAGAATTGTACAAATTTGAAACAATAATTATTATTGTATGTTATTCATTTACAAAATGGTGTGTTTTTGTAATAGCACGCACTAGTCCAATATTATAATTAATATGTATCGATGTGTATGATGCCTCAAATCACATCGATGCATATGACACCTCAAAATGCACTGGTGTCTATATTATGGCATGCACATTCTAGTGAGTTCAAAAGATTATAGCGCACTAATATGTATATATTTTAATTCATTTTGTTTTACAATTTTTCAATTGATTATTTCAAATTAAAACATTTTTTATAATAATATTGTTTTATATTTATGTTATTGCATTTCGATATAATGATTTCATTAATTTTTTATCCAACCAATTAAACCTATGTTATTTATAACAATGTAAATCATCCACATATTAATTATTCAAGAACACAACATTTTACAACATTCGAGAATGCAATGAAATAGGAAACCCATTTTATTATATATGAATAAGAGGCCCATTTTCATACAAAAAGGGACAATGTAAAGGTTTAGTACAATAATTAAATTGCAACTAGTTTGTAATTTTTACACTTATTGGTAACATGTCCTCATGCAAAAGGGACAATATGTCGAGTACATTAAACAAAATCCCTGATTTTCAGAGACAAATATTCCAAAACATACAACTTTCTTTAACATTCAATTATATTGACTTCCATTCATCAGTTGAGTTGTTGGCATTGCTCAAATTGTGTGCACTTGACATTTCTTCATCATTTGTAGGTGATATTGTAATTTCATTTTTTAACATAATGTTTTCTTGATAGACATATTTTTCATGTTCTTCCCTTGCATCTTCCATCTACAAACATATAAATACATTGTAATAAATATATTTATATTTATATATATAGTAGAATATACATGATTGTGTAAATAAAAAAACATACCCTAGCACCAACCCTTGTATAAACAATACACATTCTTTCGAAGCCATGCTTCATGAATTATCTCAAAATATCCTATGATGTATACATTCCATACTTCGTTTCTTGCATGTTTATTAGGACATGACAAAGCACAATCGATATTATCAATATAATTTTTTCTTGTTTTTTCATTAATTTTAAAACAAGGGAAGTTAAACAACATAGCTACTTACAAATTGTTCAATTAAACTTTCATTCTTCAAAATGTACCCAAAACCCATACTTAGCCCAATGTTTATCAATTCATGGGTTGGTTCCGCTTTGTATGCTAGCACCTAGTAGAAGACATCCATGAACAAGTGTAAATTAATTATTTAAATATAAATATCAGAACAAACATTAAATATCAAGAAATGTTGAAAACGTAAATACTCACAAATATTTTGATTACCATTTTGTTCCTTGTCATATTGTCTTATGTGATGAATGGATTCTATTTGTTTTTCTTTTCTGCAACAAAACAATTGAAAATTATTATTTCATGCAATACTTAAATTTTATGTACATAAAAGAATAAATAAATTATTACATACCTTTGATGCACATTGTAGTTGGGATGGATCCTCTTGTGAAAAAATTATGTCCATTTCTTTTAGCATATTCTTCTACACTTTTTTAGACAACACTCCTGACATGTCTTGGTTTTCTTCTTGTTTGTCCCTTGGAATTTTCAAAATATCCCTGAAAAATGATAAGACAAAAAATATTATTGTTTTTTTAAATACGATTCTGGTGCATATATTAAGATAATTCGTACTGGGCTGTCAACAATATTTATACACATCAGTGAATCAAACATACATATATGCATTGGTATAGTATAACGATATTGATGAAAAATTGAAAACATTTAACAAATTTTTGGATTCAGCCAATGCTTTATAAATTAAGACACTACTACATATGGGCGGATTATTCCACAACAATTTTCCACAATTCCACTAGTTTCATATTTTTTTTAAATAGGGAAGGATTTTCGTTGCTACTGCCACGAAAGTTCGTCGCAATATTGACGAAAATCTTAATTTAACCTAGTCGAGATTTTCGTCGCTATAGCGACAAACTTTCTTGGCAATAGCGACAAAATTTTTGTCTATCTCATTGGTCGGTGTTAACGGCTAGTTGACTATTTTATCTATATATACATGACTTTAAGAGACTTTGTGACACAATTGCTATAGTTGCGACACTGTTCTTGGCTT
>JZKD02S1675650.1:311460-330757 GCA_000966675.3 Picea glauca
CAGCATGGCTTTGGCAAGGAAGGGATATGAGTTGGCCTGATGCCAGGTAAGCATGTGTGGTGCAATTTAGGGTTATAACAGATGCCCCCTAATGTGTGAGGTCATAAGAGCATCTCATGGCTGAAATAAATTACCAATCCTTTACCAATTTGTATTGATGTGTTGAACGAGTGAGCCCAAGGATCAAGAATCAGGAGGTGTCGTCTGCAAAATAAAAAATGTCTCACCGAGGCGGGCATACCCATGCTCGGGATAAAATAGAACCATGGCTAACAATCAAATACATTGTAGATCCATGTCAAATAACTATAAAGATTAGCCGGGGATAATACATAGCGGAGCTACATCTCGAAATCAGAAAGATATACATATAAAGTATCCATCTCCCAGAAGTTAATTCGGCCTAATGGTTGTACTTCAAAGCTTGAGAAACAACTTCAAAATCTTATAAACTTGAGTAGGAGTGTAATATGAGTGTACAACTGCACTACCCAGAGGTCTTCGACGGCTCATCGGTTATGGACTTGATAATCTTGATGATCGGACTGAAGGCTTCAATGATTTCGAACAAAGAATCGATTGGACTTTCAAGATGGTCGGGTATGCGGAAAAGAGACATATTGTAGAGGGGCCGACTCAGGTTTAGTGACAAACTTCCCTTGGATAATAGCATGACAAGTGATAAGACTCAGGCAGCATATCTATTAATCATAAGTCTACAAAGTAGGAGGCAATGCAAACTCTCCATATGTTTGGAAGAGTAACCAAATGGTGGAGGACACAACTCTATACAACGAGCAAAGCTTCCTAAGGTCATACTATGTCCCAAGTATGATGAATCAAAAGGATAGAAGTGTTTTATCCAAGGGCGACTCATTATGCTGCCAAATAAAGAAAATACTTTTCCCATCCTCTTTTTGGGGTATATTTGATTTTTTTTGTTCTTTTTGATAGTTTTTGAAAAAGAATAAAGGAATATTACGTTACAATGGAGGAACGAGTACATAAAACATACAAGATTATGGCACAAGGAAAAGACTGATGTTCTGGGAAATGATACTCGGAAAAAATCCTCTAGTGGCCAAAGGTGTTAAGACATAGAAGCAAACTGCTACAAGGCTAATGGGTAATGTATGAAAATGTGGTTGATAAAAAACACAATGGTAACGTCCTTCGATGTAAGTTTAATGAGCCCAGAGAAGGGAATCTCGGTGATTTTTCATATTTAGAGAGTCTGAAAAAGCATAAAAGGAAACTGCAATGGGGTACCTTTTTCGACAATAGTCTAATCGGTTCGAAAAAGGCGTAAACTAGCACCGATTAGACGTCAATTCAAAACCATTTTAACGAGTGTGACAAGGGCAAGATCACTCGACTATTTTTTCAATTTTAAGGAGTCTGAAAAAATATTAACTATGGACTCCATCAGGAATGTTCTTCTAGACCATTTTAACGAGTGTGAAAGAATAAGGTCACTCGGTGATCTTTTCAATTTTAGGGAGTCTGAAAAAAGCTTAACTATGGACTCTGGGGGGGTTTCTTTTTCATAAATTTAGTCCCTCAGGCCCGAAAAAGGAATAAAATCTTACCTAAGGATACTCTTCTAAAGAATGGGAGTTCAATAGAGTATTCCTTTGTTTGTACAGTTGACCATCCGTACCGAAAAAGGGGTAAACTACCATCGGACAGACGTGACTTCAAATTTCAGTTTAACGAGCATGAAAGGTCACAAGATCACTCGGCAATATTTTCATTTTTAGAGGGTCTGAAAAGGGCTTAAAAGGAGACCCGTTATGTTTTGGGAGTCAAGAGGGTAAGGCAAAGAGTGAAAAAGACCCATGCGAATGACGCTCAAACTCGTATTCAGGAAAGACTATACGGACTCTCAAGCCTACAGTGTTGTTTAAAAACGACATGGACACCATAATGCAACCAGGACCTACCTAAGGCATCCATGTTTTGGTAAGCTCTACCACCAAGTTGCGACACTTCTATAGAAGATATGAAGGTTCCATGTCACAACCAGATGGGATCGATCCTATATCATAAGGACAAAAGGCAACAAGAGGCAACAGTTGGGATGAAATCCTACCCTATATGTTCAAGTTGATTTTTGAATTTTTTTTTTTTTAATGGACCGTCAATATTTTTATTTTTATTTTTCGAAACTCAATAAAAATTGTCCCAATACCTGATCAAATCCCTCCCATATAACTCCTGGATCACTCTAAGTGTTTTTTGATATAAAGAAACTGATAAAGGGGACCAAAAAAGTAACAAAAAGAGGCCAAAAAGTCTATAAATAGAAGTTGGCAGCTCATTATCACCATTACTGATTTGGAAATTGACACTGGAGCCAAAAGACCCCCTTTTCCAAAGATCGTGATTCCAGGAGCTACAGTGGACGAAACAGACTTTTGCTTGGACCAAGTAAGTACAAACTCCCTTGCCTAGCTATTCAATACTTCGTTTGTAGCATTTGGTTGTGTTTTGGGGGTGGCCATCGACCTCAAAATGGTCGTCCCTAGGAAAACGCGGCCTGTCCAGGGATAGACTGCGGGTACCTGCGTGCAGAGCCAAGCCTGCCCACAGGTACCCGCAATTGTCACCTCTACAGGCTGCGGGTACCCCTCGCATGATGAAAAAGAATAAAAATAACAATGTATTGACCCTCCTTTTCCTTGGTGATGTTGGCAGGATCTATGTTCAGTGGAGGGAAAGGGAGCAAAAGGCTGCCAATGAGTTAGTGACTGCAGATCCGAATGTTATGGCCATGTTGACGCAGTGCGGTTTGATGAAATTATTTTTATGTCCATTTATGTGCGCGCAACCAAGGCTACTAAACGCCTTGGTTGATTACTGGCACCCTGATGTAGAGGCATTCATGCTAGAGGGGAAATCCTTGGTGTCCACCACCGAGGAAATTTACTTTTTGACTGGCCTCTCAAGGAGAGGGGAACCAATCAACTTTCAGACTTTTCCTGCGGGGCCGAGAAAAGTCTCAGAGCTGATAGAGGAGTATTGTGAGGCTGGGACCGATCAAGGAACTTCCTCTGTACCCGTTAGTAGGATTACCAGCCTTTCCCTTAAAACTATTTTATCTCTCATTGGGCGGATTACCGGCTCTGCAGTCGTGCATCAGGTTTCGCACACACAGATGAACTGTGCGATCGAGTGCATGAATGCACACATTTTTTATTGGAGTACCACACTAATAGAGAGCATGAAGAGTCAGTTGACAGCTTGCAAACAGTGGAAACATAGGAACTTCGGGTTTGGGACCATCCTGTGTTCATTTTTCTTCGAGAGAGTTATGTGTTTTATTCCTCGGTTGACAGTATGAGGACATCTGGCCACTTTCCCCACATTATGCAGATGGGCAGCGTTACTGCCGTGACAGGGTGGTGGAAGGACCATAGAGGCCTTCAACGATGACTTTTTTGCTTGGTTGTCATGGCAAATCCTGGCTATTGAGGACTACCCATATGCGGGGATCGACTTCTCCAGAGATCCAGCGATACCAGTGCCTCCTGGTGAGGAGTGAGGGGAGATGGGTAAGTCTCCACCTATATAGTTTTTTTGTTTGCATATGTAATTGTTATGTATTTTTTGATATATATATCATGTTTTTGTATACCATAGTTTTTGATGGGTGAACGTTTATTGCATGTATATGTGGGACCCGTGTGACCTGTCGACTATGCAGAGAACAGACATCGCCCACGACTAGAAGTCGCAGTTGTCGTCATTCGAGGAGTAGCATTAGTAGGGAACCTCCCAGCAGGGGAGGCCGAGAGGGTCCTGAGGTGAATTGAGTAGAACTTTACTGCGCTCACTCGCACAGTTCTCATGGTAGAGATCGATGACCTTCCGCCCTCCATGCAAACTCATGTTGTGGGGTCACCTCGGACATGGGTCCGACTGTTTAGGCGTTTAGCCTAGGTTGTTCATGATTATAACAGGGCCCATAGGCCCTGAGAAGACTTTGAGACTTTTTATGTGCCACGAGCACCTTATTGTATATATTTTTTGAGGGCATAAGCCCGGTGACTCGTTACTATTCCCACTTTTGAGGCGCTTGCGCCCATCTATGTACTCTGAGGATTTTATGATGTTTATATATGGTTTTTTTATCACTTTTATGTCTTATGGATTATGTGTGCAAAAATGTATTTACATGTTTATGTTCATGATCTTTTATATGTGGGAAAGATGCCAATCTAAAATGTGATTATCTAGAGTATGTGTGATTTGATTTAGACTCCTAGGAACATGAAAATATGTAATATAATCAAAATTGCATTCCAAGAGACGCACCCTAAGGAATCATCGGTGTAAATTTGGGTCATGAACCCGGTATATTCTGTTTATCTGTGACACAACTAGTTGAGCATCTAGATAGACCCGGAGACGAGAGATACCCAATGACAAAGCGTCACGAAGAAACTCAATAACTGGACTATACTCAGCAACATTGTTTGTGGTGTCACCTAAGCATATACCTCCAGAAGATAACAACTGACCTTGTGGTGTAAAGATTACCCAAGCTGTGGAGGTAAGCCTCCATGTGTGTCGACTAGCACCGTCTACGTACCCAACGAACACCTCGAACTCACTTGACATCTCCCATATTGATGAAAGATAACATCAATGACACGTCCATAACACGTTTTAAAAGAAATGTAAAAAAGTAATAGTACAAAGACTATACATATGTTACAAAAAGTTACCCACAGTGACCATTCTATGAGTAATACTTCTTGAGGTAGAGTCCATTTATAGGCTTCACCAAAACATTCTCTTAAAAATCGACCAAATGATAAGCACCCTTTTTTAAAACCTCCTTAATAATGAAGGGTCCGAACCACATGGGTTTGAACTTTCCTGCCCCTAGGGGGTCCTTATCTTGGTCATAGGCCAGGACAAGGTCGCCCTTAGAAAAAACCCGAGGCTGAACGGACCTATCATACTGACACTTGACCTTATGTTTATGAGCCTCATTGTCCACGGCCGCATCGCGACACTGTTCATCAATCTGCTCAAGGTGTACTAACCGTTCTTCAAGTGGAGAAGTGTCTGGCAGTAACTGTACTACCAATTTTAGAGATGGAATTTGACATTCGATGGGCAAGACTGCCTCCAACCCGTAAACGAGTTGGAAAGGTGAGGAACTGGTTGCAATCTTAACTGAGGTTCGGTAAGCCCATAATGTCGAGTATAACATCAAATGCCAATTTGACTTGGCTGAGTTGATAGTTCGTTGTAGAATTGTCTTAAGAGTTTTGTTTACAGCTTCTACCTGCCCATTGGCTTGGGGATAGTAAGGTGATGAATGTTCCTACCGTAACCCAAGATTTGATATTAACTCAGTCATCATTTGATTTTGAAAGTGACTTCCATGGTCAGTGACAATCTCTCTCGGGACGGCGAACCTAGCTATAATCTGGTTGAATAAGAAGAGAGTTGCAGTCTCTTCATCATCTTTAAACATTGGCATAGCTTCAACCCACTTAGTGAAGTAGTTGACAGTTATGATGATATAGCGGTGCCCCCTTGCTGACGGGGGGTTGCATGTAGTGTAATAAATCTCCCACTTAGTGAAGGGACCAACTATGATGGCAGGAAACATAGAAGTTGGATGTGCCCTCATCTTCCGTGAGAATATTTGGCATGGATGACACTTCTTGACTGACTCGATACAATCTTTGATAAGTGTGGGCCAGAAGTAACCAGCTCGTAAACTCTTTTGGGTTGTTGCCAAACCAGATAAGTGACCACCACAATATTCTGTATGACAATCATTGAGCACTATGATGGCCTCCTCATGAGTGAGACATCGACGCAAGATGCAGTCTACACCTCTCTGATACAACGTATCATTGAGTGTGAGATAATTCTTATCCTGATGGTGTATCCGCCGACGCTCATCATGAGAAGCAGAGGTGGGGCACTTCAAAGTCTGGAGATAGATCAGTATATCCCCGTACCATGGGTCTGATGATTCAATCAAAAACATATCCCCCCGGATAGGCGATTCCTCAGGCACAACGTCACCTGACTCAAATGGAAGTTCCGAAATAAGTTTTGCGAAGACCAGTGACTTCTTAGACTTCGCTGAAACGAAGTCTAAGTCAAATTCTTGGAGTATGACCATCCATATACTAATTTTTCCACCGATAACTCTTCGTGTCAACATGTATTGGAATGGATTCACAATAGCAATGACGGTGGTTTTGCGAAACAGAACATAGTGACGGAACCGTTGAACAGCATGAACTGCTGCCAACGCAAGTTTTTCTAGATGGGAATAATTAAGTTTCGGTCCTACGAGGCCTTGACTCAGGTAATAGATCACGTATTCCAAAAATGAATCATCTTCCTGAACTAAAGCCATGCCTATAGTTGACTCTACGGCAGCCAGATATAATAGGAAATCCTTGTTATAATTAGGTGGTCGTAGAAGAGGCGCGGTTCTAAAGGCGTGTTTTAATGCATCGAAAGAATGTTGAATGGACTCGTCCCAAAGAAAAGGAACATCTTTCTTCAGTAAACGCATAAATCCCTTGGTGATTTTGGCATAGTTGGAGATGAAGCGTCGTAAGAAGTTCGCCTTGCCTTGAAGACTTTGAAGTTGTAAGATTGTGCATTGGGGGGACAACTGGATTATTGCTTCCACCTTAAGAGGATACACCATGATCCCTATGGTTGATATAATGAAACCTAACAAATGTCCTGACGTGACGCAAAAGCTTCACTTGTTGGGATTCAAGTGAATCCTGAAGTAGAGACAGCGTTCGAAGATTAGTCTGAGGTGCATAGGATGATCTTGTCGCTTGAGAGAGTGTGATGCTAAATCATCTAGATAGGACTCGACTATATGTTTGAGGTCATGAAATGCAAATGACATGGCCCACTGGAAAGTGGCTCCAGCATTCTTGAGGCCAAAAGGCATATTACTATAGGTGAACGTACCCCACGGACAAATGAATGTCGTTTTGTGTTGGTCCTCAGGTTTGATCTGGATTTGATTATAGCCCGAAAAACCATCCATGAACGAAAAGGATTCACTACTGGCACATTCATCAATGATCTGGTCGATGAATGGGGTTGGATAATTATCTTTTGGACATGCCTTGTTCAAATCACGAAAATCGGTATATACACGAATCGTGCCTTGTTTTTTATCGACTGGCACAGGGTTTGACACCCACCTAGTCAAATGAATAGGGTAAATGAACCCTTCCTTGAGCAATTTCTCAACCTCACTCTTGATGGCTGTTGCTTTCTTAGGATTGGCTGGATGAATTTTTTGTCGAACAGGCTTAGCATCAGGATACGTTGTGATTTCATGTTCAACTATTTTCAGATCGATGCCTGGAATTTCCTCATAAGACTAAGAAAAAACATCGCGGAATTCTGTGAAAAGATCCCTGTAAATTTGAACCTCTTCGGGGAGCAATATTCCCTGACGAAGACATTCTCCACGACGCTAGGGTTTTGGGAGATGTTGATAGGTATGGTTTCAGCAATAGTCTCCATATTTTCCTCAGCATAAATTTCCTGTGTAGCCAAGAGGTTAATGGGACACGGTTGATCTCCCATCATGGTGATAGTGAATTCTCTTGCCTCGATTCGGCATAACTCTGGGAGGAAATATGTTCTGTGATGAATATCGTCCCAAATTTTGTCTTACAACTTCGTCCGAAGGCAAGACCAAGTCTAACAAATTGGTGTTGGCGAGAGAACCCTGAGCCCAGATAGGCTCTAGAGGTGGATCCAACTCTTGTGCGAGAGTCAGATCAGGAGTGGATGAAGCTTGCTGCACTAATTAGTATTCTACTTCAATGGCCGATAAGGGCATGGACATGCTGGAGTGCCCCATTTCATCCATCATGGCTAATGGGGAAGGAAGAATCCATGGATCCTGAAAGTAAGTCGTGCGGAATGAGGAAACGTGAAAAATATCAGCCTTGTGGTGGCTCGATATAAACTTGACATCGTTATGAGGAGGTGGGTAATAAAAGGTACCCATCAAGGATGGGCACAAACCAACTCCTACATTAACGACACTGGGATGAGGATTATCAATCATGGGAACCGTGGATTCCCCCAAAGCTGGGTTAGGTCTAGAGAAGGACAATTGATCAATGGTCACTATCCGACCCTCATGTGGAAACAACAAGACTCGGAAAACTGTAGCAACCACAGCTTTCATAGCATAAGTCCAACTCTGACCTAACAAGAGGTTATAGTTGAGGGGAGCATTGATTACCTCTACTTCAATGCACACGGTCTTCACTCCTAACTGCACAGGGAAAGAAGGAACGATGCCATGTGCTCAGAAAGAACGACTATCGAATGCAGTAAGGAGAGTAGGTGAAGGAGACAAAGCAGGCTAACCAATGGATTTCCAACATGCTAACGACATAATGCAAGTCGAAGCACCCTCGTCGACCATCGTGCAAAATATATTTCGTGTAAAAATTTTCGTGGGATGAGCCACTACTATCTAAAACGCGACGTGGTAAGGCAGAAGAGGTTTCAAGTCGGTCGTATCTAACATGATGGTACCTAGGTTACAAGTCTCAGTAGAGCCTAAAGCATTCAACAAGGCTTTCCTCTGAGTAGGGCAACTTTGGAGGACCTCCAAAGTGGACATTGCACAAGGGGTTTGTGATAAATCTTCCACCACAGAGTAATTCTAGGTGGCCCTTGCGTTTGGGTTATGAGAAGCTTTCTTAATTTCCCTCTTTGGGATGGGTGTCATTGTTTCACCCAACATCTTCTCGATCTGTAGGGGAAGAGATGGGATCTCAACTTCTTTACCCTTTTCAGAGGTGCTTGATTTACTATAGTCGTGCGCTCTAGTCGTTATTAAGGCATCACCCCTAACCATATATACATTCGCGACACAGGAATTGTTTGGAGGAGGGCACGTTTCCTGGCTACCCCCTTCGGCACTTGTGGAGGCTTGAGTTAAATTTTTCCCATGCTGAAATGGATTAGTCAACACGGATTGTTGTTGTTGTGTGACAAACTTCTGGGCCTCCGCAAGTCGAGGACATAGATGGGTCGGGTGGTCTTCCGCACACAAGTTGCACGGATACCTCGCCTTCCTTTTTTCGGCGGTGCCCTCTCCAACCTTATCAGTGGGTTTTTTCTCCCCCTTACCCTTCTTTCTTTGTTTTTTCTTCCCTTCAGGCTGTTGGGTGGCCTTTGGGTTACTCGTCTGCACAGAGTGTACTTCCGACGTTTGGGTAGGAGGAGCAGCCAAAGCAATAGTCTGGCTGGCCGCTGAGTGTTGTATAGATAATTGTTACAATTTCTTTGTCAATTGCTCAGCGGGCTTGGTTTGTACCGAACCAACAATACCATCGGCATGTGGTCCGACTATCTGTCTATTTTTATCCAGTATCGATTGTGGTGCATCCGGAAGGATGTTGTATATTAAACCAGACTGAGAATAGATAAGCTCAAAATGTTGAGCCCTCATGATGGAATCTTCTTCGGAGAAAACTCTTGAAGTCGCGACGTCTTTGGATAATTGTGGGACTAAAGACTTAAGGAACCACTCAAGCAGAAATGCTGGTGGAACTCGTACTTTGATTAGACTCTTTCGGCGTCGCCACTCTCAGATATGGTCAAAGATATGGTCCGCTGTCATTTTTTCAAAATTGGCAAGCAGCTTCGTGCCCGCGTCGTATCTCACAGGTAACTGGAAATGGTTAAGGAANAACTGCTGCCAACGCAAGTTTTTCTAGATGGGAATAATTAAGTTTCGGTCCTACGAGGCCTTGACTCAGGTAATAGATCACGTATTCCAAAAATGAATCATCTTCCTGAACTAAAACCATGCCTATAGTTAACTCTGCGACAACCAGATATAATAGGAAATCCTTGTTATAATTAGGTGGTCGTAGTAGAGGCGTGGTTGTAAAGGCATGTTTTAATGCATCGAAAGAATGTTGAATGGACTCGTCCCAAAGAAAAGGAACATCTTTCTTCAGTAAACGCATAAAGCCCTTGGTGATTTTGGCATAGTTGGCGATGAAGCGTCGTAAGAAGTTCGCCTTGCCTTGAAGACTTTGAAGTTGTAAGATTGTGCGTGGGGGGGACAACCGGATTATTGCCTCCACCTTAAGAGGATACACCATGATCCCTATGGTTGATATAATGAAACCTAACAAATGTCCTGACGTGACGCAAAAGATTCACTTGTTGGGATTCAAGCGAATCCTGAAGTAGAGACAGCGTTCGAAGATTAGTCTGAGGTGCATAGGGTGATCTTGTCGCTTGAGAGAGCATGATGCTAAATCATCTAGATAGGCCTCGACTATATGTTTGAGGTCATGAAATGCAAATGACATGGCCCACTGGAAAGTGGCTCCAACATTCTTGAGGCCAAAAGGCATCTTACTATAGGTGAACGTACCCCACGGACAAATGAATGTCGTTTTGTGTTGGTCCTCAGGTTTGATCTAGATTTGATTATAGCTCGAAAAACCATCCATGAACGAAAAGGATTCACAACTGGCACATTCATCAATGATCTGGTCGATGAATGGGGTTGGATAATTATCTTTTGGACATGCCTTGTTCAAATCAAGAAAATCGGTATATACACAAATCGTGCCTTGTTTTTTATCGACTGGCACGGGGTTTGACACCCACCCAGTCAAATGAATAGGGTAAATGAACCCTTCCTTGAGCAATTTCTCAACCTCACTCTTGATGGCTGTTGCTTTCTTAGGATTGACTGGATGAATTTTTTGTCGAACAGGCTTAGCATCAGGATACGTTGTGATTTCATGTTCAACTATTTTCGGATCGATGCCTGGAATTTCCTCATAAGACTAAGAAAAAACATCGCGGTATTCTGTGAAAAGATCCCTGTAAATTTGAACCTCTTCGGGGAGCAATCTGCCCTGACGAAGACATTCTCCACGACGCCAGGGTTTTGGGATATGTTGATAGGTATGGTTTCATTGATAGTCTCCATATTTCCCTCAGCATAAATTTCCTGTGTAGCCAAGAGGTTAATGGGACACGGTTGATCTCCCATCATGGTGATAGTGAATTCTCTTGCCTCGATTCGGCATAACTCTGGGAGGAAATATGTTCTGTGATGAATATCGTCCCAAATTTTGTCTTACAACTTCGTCCGAAGGCAAGACCAAGTCTAACAAATTGGTGTTGGCGAGAGAACCCTGAGCCCAGATAGGCTCTAGAGGTGGATCCAACTCTTGTGCGAGAGTCAGATCAGGAGTGGATGAAGCTTGCTGCACTAATTAGTATTCTACTTCAATGGCCGATAAGGGCATGGACATGCTGGAGTGCCCCATTTCATCCATCATGGCTAATGGGGAAGGAAGAATCCATGGATCCTGAAAGTAAGTCGTGCGGAATGAGGAAACGTGAAAAATATCAGCCTTGTGGTGGCTCGATATAAACTTGACATCGTTATGAGGAGGTGGGTAATAAAAGGTACCCATCAAGGATGGGCACAAACCAACTCCTACATTAACGACACTGGGATGAGGATTATCAATCATGGGAACCGTGGATTCCCCCAAAGCTGGGTTAGGTCTAGAGAAGGACAATTGATCAATGGTCACTATCCGACCCTCATGTGGAAACAACAAGACTCGGAAAACTGTAGCAACCACAGCTTTCATAGCATAAGTCCAACTCTGACCTAACAAGAGGTTATAGTTGAGGGGAGCATTGATTACCTCTACTTCAATGCACACGGTCTTCACTCCTAACTGCACAGGGAAAGAAGGAACGATGCCATGTGCTCAGAAAGAACGACTATCGAATGCAGTAAGGAGAGTAGGTGAAGGAGACAAAGCAGGCTAACCAATGGATTTCCAACATGCTAACGACATAATGCAAGTCGAAGCACCCTCGTCGACCATCGTGCAAAATATATTTCGTGTAAAAATTTTCGTGGGATGAGCCACTACTATCTAAAACGCGACGTGGTAAGGCAGAAGAGGTTTCAAGTCGGTCGTATCTAACATGATGGTACCTAGGTTACAAGTCTCAGTAGAGCCTAAAGCATTCAACAAGGCTTTCCTCTGAGTAGGGCAACTTTGGAGGACCTCCAAAGTGGACATTGCACAAGGGGTTTGTGATAAATCTTCCACCACAGAGTAATTCTAGGTGGCCCTTGCGTTTGGGTTATGAGAAGCTTTCTTAATTTCCCTCTTTGGGATGGGTGTCATTGTTTCACCCAACATCTTCTCGATCTGTAGGGGAAGAGATGGGATCTCAACTTCTTTACCCTTTTCAGAGGTGCTTGATTTACTATAGTCGTGCGCTCTAGTCGTTATTAAGGCATCACCCCTAACCATATATACATTCGCGACACAGGAATTGTTTGGAGGAGGGCACGTTTCCTGGCTACCCCCTTCGGCACTTGTGGAGGCTTGAGTTAAATTTTTCCCATGCTGAAATGGATTAGTCAACACGGATTGTTGTTGTTGTGTGACAAACTTCTGGGCCTCCGCAAGTCGAGGACATAGATGGGTCGGGTGGTCTTCCGCACACAAGTTGCACGGATACCTCGCCTTCCTTTTTTCGGCGGTGCCCTCTCCAACCTTATCAGTGGGTTTTTTCTCCCCCTTACCCTTCTTTCTTTGTTTTTTCTTCCCTTCAGGCTGTTGGGTGGCCTTTGGGTTACTCGTCTGCACAGAGTGTACTTCCGACGTTTGGGTAGGAGGAGCAGCCAAAGCAATAGTCTGGCTGGCCGCTGAGTGTTGTATAGATAATTGTTACAATTTCTTTGTCAATTGCTCAGCGGGCTTGGTTTGTACCGAACCAACAATACCATCGGCATGTGGTCCGACTATCTGTCTATTTTTATCCAGTATCGATTGTGGTGCATCCGGAAGGATGTTGTATATTAAACCAGACTGAGAATAGATAAGCTCAAAATGTTGAGCCCTCATGATGGAATCTTCTTCGGAGAAAACTCTTGAAGTCGCGACGTCTTTGGATAATTGTGGGACTAAAGACTTAAGGAACCACTCAAGCAGAAATGCTGGTGGAACTCGTACTTTGATTAGACTCTTTCGGCGTCGCCACTCTCAGATATGGTCAAAGATATGGTCCGCTGTCATTTTTTCAAAATTGGCAAGCAGCTTCGTGCCCGCGTCGTATCTCACAGGTAACTGGAAATGGTTAAGGAAGGCCATCGCTAGTTCGCCAAAAGAACAATATCTTGAGCGATCAAGATCAATGTACCATTTCACGGCACTCCCGATAAGAGTGCGTTGAAACAATTGCAACTGGATGGAGTCATATTTCAATGATTTAGATGAACACTAAAGATGGAAGGTAGTCACGTGATCACCTAAATCTCCGTTAGGCTTGGCCTCAAACTTGGGAATGTCCGAAGGAAACTTCATTGGCATAGGAGGCCAACGTGGATCGTGACAAATAGGATCATTTAACAACCATGTCAAATCTGGCAAGTGTAACGTCGCCAATAATGGTAGTTTAGGTTGNGTTATGAGAAGCTTTCTTAATTTCCCTCTTTGGGATGCGTGTCATTGTTTCACCCAACATATTCTCTATCTATAGGGGAAGAGATGGGATCTCAACTTCTTTACCCTTTTCAGAGGTGCTTGATTTACTATAGTCGTGCGCTCTAGTCGTTATATAGGCATCACCCCTAACCATATATACATTCGCGACAGAGGAATTGTTTGGAGGAGGGCACGTTTCTTGGCTACCCCCTTCGGCACTTGTGGAGGCTTGAGTTAAATTTTTCCCATGCTGAAAGGGATTAGTCAACACGGATTGTTGTTGTTGTGTGACAAACTTCTGGGCCTCCGCAAGTCGAGGACATAGATGGGTCGGGTGGTCTTCTGCACACAAGTTGCACGGATACCTCGCCTTCCTTTTTTCGGCGGTGCCCTCTCCAACCTTATCAGTGGGTTTTTTCTCCCCCTTACCCTTCTTTCTTTGTTTTTTCTTCCTTTCAGGCTGTTGGGTGGTCTTTGGGTTACTCGTCTGCACAGAGTGTACTTCCGACGTTTGGGTAGGAGGAGCAGCCAAAGCAATAGTCTGGTTGGTCGCTGAGTGTTGTATAGATAATTGTTACAATTTCTTTGTCAATTGATCAGCGGGCTTGGTTTTTGTCGAACCAAAAATACCATCTGCATGTGGTCCAACTATCTGTCTATTTTTATCCAGTATCGATCGTGGTGCATCCGGAAGGATGTTGTATATTAAACCAGACTGAGAATAGATAACATCAAAATGTTGAGCCCTCATGATGGAATCTTCTTCGGAGAAAACTCCTGAAGTCGCGACGTCTTTGGATAATTGTGGGACTAAAGACTTAAGGAACCACTCAAGCAGAAATGCTGGTGGAACTCGTACTTTGATTAGACTCTTTTGGCGTCGCCACTCTCAGATATGGTCAAAGATATGGTCCGCTGTCATTTTTTCAAAATTGGCAAGCAGCTTCGTGCCCGCGTCGTATCTCACAGGTAACTGGAAATGGTTAAGGAAGGCCATCGCTAGTTCACCAAAAGAACAATATCTTGAGTGATCAAGATCAATGTACCATTTCACGACACTCCCGATAAGAGTGCGTTGAAACAATTGCAACTGGATGGAGTCATATTTCAATGATTTAGATGAACACCAAAGATGGAAGGTAGTCACGTGATAACCTAAATCTTCGTTAGGCTTGGCCTCAAACTTGGGAATGTCCGAAGGAAACTTCATTGGCATAGGAGGCCAATGTGGATCGTGACAAATAGGATAATTTAACAACCATGTCAAATCTGGCAAGTGTAACGTCGCCAATAATGGTAGTTTAGGTTGCTGCTGATAGCCTGGGAAAAAGGATCCTGGAGTTTGACTGGCACCAGGTTGCCAGAAAAAGTTTGGCTACTAGCCCAGATTCTGGTAGAAACCATGGCCTTGACCAGCGTAAGGGTTCTGCATCTATGGATACATCATTGGCTGATTCCCCACAAAGGACATAGGAGTTGGGAATTCATTGTGTTTGACGGACTTTGGGAAGGATTACCCCATGCCGGTCTTGATGGGAGAGGCATAGAAGTCTGTCCAGGGTTCCATTGACTGTGGAAAGAATTACCCCAGAACGACATTCCATAGGAACGAATGGATCCTTGTCCTAAGTTCCAAGGTCCTTCTATATGTGCCCCCGGTGCAAGAATAGTACCCTGTGCCAAAGTAGACTATCCAAAAATGGGAGTGCCCCTGGATGGGAAAGCAGTGGATGAAAAAGTGTTGTTACCAAATGTCCCATTCTAAACAAACGGTGATGAACCTACCGATAGACTTTGCGCAGGTGTTCCTTGACTCCCATCTCCAAGTGAGCTCATGTGTGTAGGTTGCCCGACGGACTGCTGATGCAGGCCACCGAGCAAAGGAGATGAAGGAGAGATATGACCTCTAGTGTAAGGAAATCATTAAAAGGGACAGGAATGCCCCCAAGTTGACCTTGCAAAGGAGCGTTAGAGCTCCCTGCCCCCAGACCCAAAGTCTGTAAAGTGGAGTAAGTGAGTGCAGGACTTGTACCTTAACTAGGCATACTGTATGAGAACGGAGGGCCTGTCGCACTAGGTTTGAAGGGAGGTGTGGCCGTCGCGATAGATGGGGTCGGTCCACTATGCGACGTAGTTGCGTCTAAGACCGTAGTGGCTCAGACTGATGATGACAAGTTAGGAGATGCTTCTCTTGTAGTAGCAACAGTGGTGGGAATGGAATAATTCCTAGAGGAAGTAACAGAGTTTGGTTCCATAATTGTGTGAGGCATTGATAGGCGTTCGTAAAATTGGATTGGTACGATGACAGATGGCCAAGTATCATTGGTTGGGGTTTCAACTAAGCCAAGATTGGCGATTGGTCCCTTTGGGAGTTGTTCGGGCTCAATGGTTTGTCACCCGGTTGCTTCGAAAGACCCTTGTTGGTCTAGCTTCCGCCTTAATGGTAGCGGGGGTGGCTCTAGTATAACCGGTGGTAGGCCCTAAAGCCTTCGTGATCGGTGGAGCTCAGGATCCTCCACTGTGTGAGAAGATCCATGATAGGTTAAGGTATTCTACACGTTCAAACAGTAACACACACTAAAAAGAAGTACCTAAAAGATAAATCAAGCAAACACTAAACTAGTTGGAAGAACAGTTACACCAACCAACACTAGNTTTGGTTTTGAGTGGCCTTGGAGAGTTTCCTCTCCAACCTATTCCAAGGCCCTAGTCCTGAGCTAGTGTATGAACCCTACAAACAAAAGGTCTAATAGATTTTAAATTAGTGTTTATTTTATGGGATTTTTTATGTCACAAGGTATGAAGCTGAAACTAATGGTGTGTAAAGACTCAAAGCAAAAACAAATGAAAAATGCTGGAAACAAAAACTTTTACTGAATGCAAAAATCAACAACTTTTCACAACGAAAGACTTCTTTTCTTTTCAATTTTGCTAAGATTTCATGCAGCAAACATAAAGGAATTTTCTCTCAACTATGAGCTACTTATGCTCTAAATGCACTGCAAAAAAATTATGAACAAAAAGACTTCTCCCTAGCTATTGATGCAACAACGCAATCTTCAAACAAAGAAAACAATGAGAAAGAAATATAATTTTTTTTTTTTTTAAGTGCTAAATGAAGCAACAAAGGGAAAATGTCGACAAGCACAAAACCAAGAAAAAAAAATAAAATTCTGGCTTAAAGCGCAGATCGCAAAGAACCAGAGCAAAGACGCACAATGGAAATCAAGAAAGCACTGACTCTTACGCTTGTCTAGAAACCATAAAACAATTTTTTTATTTTTTTTTTATCTTTTCTATCAACGATCAACTAAAAAAGAATAGGCTAAGGGTATGAGGCCCTAACCTATTGATTGTGCCACCCTAGACTCAAACTTCTGAGAGGATCACTTCTCACCATAGGAGGGGATGACTGCCCCACTGTTGATTGAAAAGCAACCAGTCAAGCCCGCTACTGTCACTGGAACAGCACGCGTGCAAACGCATGTTGAGCTATAATAGGGTGCGGGTACCCACGGGCTGCACTTGCACAGGCCGCGTGTATGTATGAATGCTAAGACAAAACTAAACACAGGTAGCCCAGACCTGGAAAAGCCCTCTGTTATTGACAACCGAGGTCTCTTGAAGGCTTGGATGATTCTTCTTTAACAGAACAGAAAAATAATTGCAAAGAATAAAAAAATGCAATAATGCAAACTGAGACAAGACTATGAACCAGCAAGACTCAGACAAGATCTAGAAAGCCCCCTAAGAATGTATAATTATGACAGGGAAGAGGAGGACTGCCTCTCAAGCTCTCTGACTCTTACACGCTACTGAAACCTCTACAACAAGCGTTCACAGGTGGGCTGTAAGAGATTAGGGCACGGGTCACATGCGTGCAGGCCTACTGCAGGCCGCATGTACCTCTGTGTGTCCCGATAATTACCATCAAGCATAGTCAAGGAAAAAACTTGTATAAAGAACCAGGTTTCCTGCTAGCTCTGACCTAACAGAAAATAGACAGACAAAGAAACAAAAAATCTAATCTTTTAAACTACCCAAAAACCTCAACTAGATCCGAAAACCCTAAGAGTATCCTCCCCAGTGGAGTTGCCAATTCTGTTTTTGGGAAATAATACCCTACGGACTAGCAAACTAGGGTCTGATTTGCATGTAGATTTTGACCTTAAAGAAATGACCTTTTAACCTACCACCCCAAAACTTAAACCCCTCTTTCAAGACACATGCATGGAAAGGAACTACTAACCTTTTTACTGATGTTTGGTGTAGATCATATGTTGCGCTTTGCCCACTTCCTTACACTGCTCCTTCCAAAGTTAACCTGCAATCAAGACAAAACATTATGCATGCATGCTATTTCTCTACTTGAGAGTTATAAATTAGGCATAAATTACACAAATCATAGATAACTCATGCATTTGGGACGAAAAAAGTATTATTTTTATTATTTTCAAAATGAATCAACTTACAATCAAAGTTGAGATCGGCCACCGCTCCTTGATCCTGATCCTGGGCTCCTCCTCTTCTTTGTCCTCCAAGTGCTTTGCATTAATTTTCCTTAGGCGTGAGGAAAGGCTAAAGGGTTGGGACAAATGGAATTGGCAATTGGGAAGAGTTTCTTTGCTATATTTTTCCTCCTTCCAAATAATACCCCTACCCCTTCTTTTATAGGCTAGAAGGAGATAGGGTTTTGGATGAACTCTTAGCCATGCATGGCTGAGAGTTTCAGTTAACTAACCCATAGCTTTTTGTCCCGTCGGCAACTTTCCTATTTTTGTGCTTTGTTAGGTAAACGCGGGTTGTAGTAGGCCTGTCAGCGTTCCAACGCATTCAGTAGTAGGCCTGCCAGCGTTCCAACACATGCAGTAGTGGGTTAGGGAGCGTGTTACTTTCTTTAAGAGGATTTTCAAAAGTTTGTTCAACATGGCTTTGGAAAGGAAGGGATATGAGTTGGCCTGATTCCAGGTAAGCATTTGTGGTGCAATTTAGGGTTATAACAACGACATAACATTTTTTTGATGGAAATGATGCATCGTGGTCATATCAAGCTCAAAAATTTATTCTTCATTGATATCTAACTTAAGAAGGAGCCTTTGATTGTAATATTTGACATTGGTAGCATCAAGATCTCATTTTAGAAGAGATAGCTAAGGGGCGTAACTTATAATATATTATATATTATATATATAATATATAATATATATTATATATTATATATTATATATATTATATATAATATATAATATATTATATATAATATATATTACATATATATTATATAACAAAACGAAAATTAAAAACATAACAAATTCAATTCAAAATGCAAAGTTGTATTCCCCTCCCACGGCCTGCTCCATGCACAGTCCACCACCGATTTCAAAATGAAAATCTATATTCCCCTCCCACGCGGCCTACTCCACGCAAAGTCCACCACCATATTGCTCCACAGTCCACGCACCCACCACCATGGATTTGGAGGATGGATTTGAGCCATTTCAGCTAGGGCACACGATTTGCAGGTTTGGATTTGGAGGACGGGTTTGAGCTAGGGCACATGATTTGCAGAGGAGGGCACACGGCTGGAGCAAATGGTTTGACCTCTTTCTCCCATCTCAAGATCAATGATTCCATTTTTTTTTTCATTAGCATATTTCCTATGCTGTACCAACCTCCATCACCTTCTTATAATATGTTCTTGTCAATTTCTACATCAATCGATAATTTTCAACATTTCCCTTTTTTGCACTTTCTCGAGACTTGGA
>JZKD02S1675650.1:335438-351898 GCA_000966675.3 Picea glauca
GACGATAGTTTGTTGTAATTGCAACGATAGTTCGTCATAATTGTGATGATGCATAGGGTTAACCGATATTGAAGGTGGTGACACATGGAGAGATAATTTCATCGATGTTTCCATGCACACTTGGATCGTGGATATAGCGACAAAATTATTCTGACGAAAAAAAATCTCGGCTTTCGTGGAAATTGCGATGGATAAGTGTGGCAATATAAATGAAAAACTGTCACAAATTTGCTCATATGTACTAGTGAGAAAAGAATGGCTTCCTAAGTACTCTATATTACACACCGTTCAACACTGAACAAGTTTAAGAAATGGTGATTTACATATAAAATAGTAAATTTTCAATTTTAAACTCAAAGATGTGCTTTGTAAACAATGTGCTCCAGTGTGTATTTAGCTAAAATGCACACCACCGACGGAGAAAAGGATTTTCTAATAATATTTTGAATTGAAATAAAGCGGTTTTGATTACAAACAAATATAAGTTAGTGCACTTACTGTGTATAGAGCACACTGGTCATGACGAAGGTGTTTAAAAAAAATGGCAGTGGTAGGATGGTTTAGGATCCATTGAAATGAGTGGTTTCATTGCAATGGATAAGAAACACCCATATATAAATAATAAAACCCTATAAATAAATTTTACATTAAAAAAATATTCTTGTGAAATATAGAAGGAGAAAGTAAAAGAACTGTGAGGAAATTAGGGCTTCCAATATTAAACGTAACTATGAAACCATATTTTTTTATTTGGGAACTCTCTAAAAATTATTTGAATAAAATAGGAGAATGATCATGATGATTAATTGAATGAAATCATATAGTTAAAATATCTCCTCTGTACATTTGTATGTTATCTACAATACTCCCTTTCAAATTTGCCTCTTCAAATGAAATCCGCCTACTTGGAAATCTTTGCTAATAAATCTCTATTGCAGAAATATCCTCTATAAAATTTGGAAAACAATAAAACAATGAATAGGTGTTGGCACAGGGTCAGACCCAGGGTTCAACGCTCAAGATCACACCAAAAAAACCCTAACTACTGGCCCTTTCGGCAATACCTACGAAGCAGATGAAGTCTCATCCGAGGTAGAGGTAGGGGTGGTTATAGGACTCCAGTGTCTACAACCTTAGCTGGGACACAAATATGTGATTACAATATTCTATCAAACAACTTAGAAGTTACATTTTGTCAATATTTAGCCAGTATCTACGACACAGTTAAAACCCTAATCTCAGAGAATCACAGTATTCACCCAGATCTAGTATAGTCGAGAACTAAGCACATTCACATAGGTTAGATCTAGCACTTATTCATATTATTAAGCACAAAACATAAACAGATCTATTTATCATTTATCTATGCCAAAGCACTAAACATGTAAACACATAAAAACAACAATACATCAAACAAAGCATAACAACACAAGATATACGTGATTCAACCCCAGCCTAGGGTTACATCCACCAAGTCTTCTTTTCTGTTATTATTTTTTGTCAATCCTCTACATGCACAGAGCCACAAGATCCTACTCCACATAGGAAAAAAGTTATATGTGCACCTCACGAGATCCTTCTTTCTCAAGTTAGGTTACAACACAAAGCTTCTACTCAATCCCTTACAATCACTTGCACTTGGCCTTGCAAGTCTCACACAACATGCATAAAGCATGTACAACTATCACTTGCACTTAGCACTTGGTACCACAAACTTATGCCTTTTCAATTAGCATCACATAAACCCCCTACTTACATCACCTAGATTTTTATTTATACTTTACAAAATGGGCCTAAACATGGGTAAAACCTATGGGCCAACATCCCCATACCCATTACATAAGCCCAAAACCCAAAAATACCTAAACAATGGGCCGAGATCCTGTGATATCCACTTCGACTTGTGCTCCACCTTCGACAACCTATCGAACTCCAGAAATAGGTCAAGCATGATCAAGGATCCTCAAAACTTGGTCAATGGCTAGTAGGTCCTGAACACTCACCTATGACTGGTCCTGATTCATTATATTCTAGGTAGCTCTACTGCAAAATCCTTGAGCTTGGCTTGAGTTGCGTTGACTTGTTGTTGCACCAAGGCCTCCTTCTCAGAGAACTCTTGGATAATATCTTCATTGAAAGGTCTCTCTAAGCATTTTTCAACTGCAGTGACGACTTGTTCCAGCTCTGTTGCTCAGCCTTCAATCTCCTCAAATAGTTGGCACGCTTCGTCCTGTACTGGTTGGAGTCTCTGAGTCACGTCCATGATTTTTATTTATAGGGTGTGGACCTGATGTTGATAAATGCGTTGTTCCTGGGATCACTTCATCCTTTCAACTATTGATAGGAGATTCAATTGTGTCTGTACTGTTTTTGGTTGTTACTTTACCTCTTGGAGTTGTGATTCCAATTCCTTTAGTTCAGGTTCTTCAGTAAGTTGCTCGTAGGTTTGTGCACTTCTACTGCTAAGTTGTTTACATTCTAGAGTGAATGCTCTGGTCCTCTCAACTACACTCTGGGTAGTGTATTCTTATTGATATCATAGGTCCTACGAGGTACTTGGAAATTTTCATAGCTCTAGGTTTAAGATTCTCTATTGAAGCTGTTGGATAGCTTCCGCAAGCTATGCTACTTGCTTCTCCACTAGTTCTTCTGCCTTTTTCTCTAAGCCTATCACAGAGAGAATTTCTCTGCTAACTACTTATTTGACTCCGAGTTGTTCTGTGAGCAACTGCTCTCTCTCTCTTTTGAACTGTGCTCTCTCTTCTTCGAACTTGGTGTGGAGTTCATCCTTCTCCTACTACGCAACTTGTCGTTGCTCTACCATTTCCTCTTGTTCTTTATTTATGGCCACTATAGGATGTTCTTTCTTTTCTTGTGCTCGACGAAGGTGATATTCAGTCGCATCATCTATTCTGTGGATTTGGGTAGGTTCATCTCCCAACTCTAGTTCTTCTAATGGAGGGGGTGCAGTGGATATTGCACTGCTGGATTGAAGGGCATGTTCTACTCCTCTGAGTTTTTTCTCAAACCTATCATACATGGCTTATTTCTTGGCTTCAATGTTCTTCATAATATCCTGCGAGGCATATGATACAACTACAATAATGAAGTCGAAGTCATCGAGTGTGAGCACAATCTAGAACTTGGTCATAGTAGCTCTGTATTTCTTCTTCGAGGTAGGTTTTGTTGGGGAAACATTTATTTTCTTAGATGGATCAACCTCATCAACAAGATCCCTAAGTGGTGTTACGTCTCCTTACTTCTGTTGATCATATTTCCCATTGGTCTCTTCTTTATCTACTTCGTCATCACTTCCTCATCCCGGTGATTCTAAAGCAGTTTCTTCTGATGTGCTACTCAGTTTTTGTACCTCTTTTTCTTATTCCTTCTATTGGTTCCAGGTGTATCGTGTTCTTCATAAGTGGCCTCTGCGTTGCCAAGTAGTGTAGGATCAAACATATCTATAGGGTCCACAAGGATAAGGAGCTCTGCAGACCAGTCCTTGTTTATCTCCTCGAGGTTCTCCTCTGTGAGCTTATAGTATGACTACAACTCTTATTTTTGATCATCTGCACGTGCAGTGATATAAATAAAGTGTCTATCTGTACGAAACTTCATGAGGGGTCTAAAATGGTGCAACATGCTCGACGTCATGCGGGGGACAACCTCAATAGCCCTCTTCAATTGGAGATAGTATCTGTGAAATACTACGTTCGACTACCACTATTTTCCTATATCACTTGAGTACCAGAGTGTGGTGAACATTGCAGTGAGTGGCTCGAATGGATCAATATCCAGGAAGGTCACACCTTCTAGTATCACCCAGGCAGTAAATGTTATGAGGATAAGTAGCCAACTAAAACAGAACTCATATCCCTGATCCTGAGCTTCACGGAAATCCAATTTGAGATGGTTGACTAAGTACTTCACCCAGTTCATTTGGACTCCTTCTACACATTTTTCAGAAAGTTCAACAATGAACTTCGTGATCTGCGTAGGTCTATTCTTTCTCACTAGATTTCCTACGATTAGCTGGCAGGCCAGGCACACTACGCCATTCTATATGGAAGTTACCTTTTACCATATCGTCCCATTTTCTACATCACCATATGTGTCTTTAATCCTCTTTGCTAGTGTGCGGTCTGCATCCTTCCCTGGGTAGAAATCTTGTGGCTCAGGTCCCTGCATGCTCAAACTAGTGATCCTATGGATCAATGACAGATTGACTGTGATGTGCCTTTCTATCCATATAGACACCATGGTAGAATGATAGCAGGAGCTTAACACACACATTAACCTCCTGGTTCCTAGTGTGGAATCTTCCTCACATTAAGGATGGTGGACTATGCGAGGTTGATATTCCATGGTTAAGGGATTATCCTTGAGTTCTTCCCCTTTGTCCTATTCAAATATATGTGAGGAGAAAACATACTATGGTTCTTGCGGTCCCCTATGTTGAATTCATTGATTTTCAATGTTGTGATATTTTCTTGCTGCGTTCTAACTACACGTATCCCCTTCGGGAGGTATGGAGTAACCAAGGTATAATCAAAATCCCTCAGGACACTGTCACAACTCACCGCGCCATCCAAAGGTGGGATGTAGTTAGGCAGGATAGTTGGGATTAACTTTGCGTTCGCCAAGTCATCTCGATGCTTGGTTCTCTTCTCTGTTATAGCTTGGGATGGTATGGATCTGCGAGAAGTCAACGGGGAGGCTTGCGCTCCCCTCGTTGATGAGGCTTGAATACCTGCAGACATTAATTTCTCAACCATTAGATCGATTAGAACATCTTCGACACACTTTTCAGCTGCGCTGAGTTCGTTCGACATACATGCTCAAGATCGAATAACTCATATTGATGAATGGGTGCTCAAAGCAATAGAATGAGTGTCGATCTCTATAAACACAACGTGGTAGCAATGAGATGGCTTGGATACAATTCAAATTTTTTTTCTCGGTGCAATAGTCTATGGAATAAGTAGACAGTGATGTAATGGGTCTTCTCCAATAGACAATAGGCCTTCATCAATGNGACGATAGTTTGTTGTAATTGCAACGATAGTTCGTCATAATTGTGATGATGCATAGGGTTAACCGATATTGAAGGTGGTGACACATGGAGAGATAATTTCATCGATGTTTCCATGCACACTTGGATCGTGGATATAGCGACAAAATTATTCTGACGAAAAAAAATCTCGGCTTTCGTGGAAATTGCGATGGATAAGTGTGGCAATATAAATGAAAAACTGTCACAAATTTGCTCATATGTACTAGTGAGAAAAGAATGGCTTCCTAAGTACTCTATATTACACACCGTTCAACACTGAACAAGTTTAAGAAATGGTGATTTACATATAAAATAGTAAATTTTCAATTTTAAACTCAAAGATGTGCTTTGTAAACAATGTGCTCCAGTGTGTATTTAGCTAAAATGCACACCACCGACGGAGAAAAGGATTTTCTAATAATATTTTGAATTGAAATAAAGCGGTTTTGATTACAAACAAATATAAGTTAGTGCACTTACTGTGTATAGAGCACACTGGTCATGACGAAGGTGTTTAAAAAAAATGGCAGTGGTAGGATGGTTTAGGATCCATTGAAATGAGTGGTTTCATTGCAATGGATAAGAAACACCCATATATAAATAATAAAACCCTATAAATAAATTTTACATTAAAAAAATATTCTTGTGAAATATAGAAGGAGAAAGTAAAAGAACTGTGAGGAAATTAGGGCTTCCAATATTAAACGTAACTATGAAACCATATTTTTTTATTTGGGAACTCTCTAAAAATTATTTGAATAAAATAGGAGAATGATCATGATGATTAATTGAATGAAATCATATAGTTAAAATATCTCCTCTGTACATTTGTATGTTATCTACAATACTCCCTTTCAAATTTGCCTCTTCAAATGAAATCCGCCTACTTGGAAATCTTTGCTAATAAATCTCTATTGCAGAAATATCCTCTATAAAATTTGGAAAACAATAAAACAATGAATAGGTGTTGGCACAGGGTCAGACCCAGGGTTCAACGCTCAAGATCACACCAAAAAAACCCTAACTACTGGCCCTTTCGGCAATACCTACGAAGCAGATGAAGTCTCATCCGAGGTAGAGGTAGGGGTGGTTATAGGACTCCAGTGTCTACAACCTTAGCTGGGACACAAATATGTGATTACAATATTCTATCAAACAACTTAGAAGTTACATTTTGTCAATATTTAGCCAGTATCTACGACACAGTTAAAACCCTAATCTCAGAGAATCACAGTATTCACCCAGATCTAGTATAGTCGAGAACTAAGCACATTCACATAGGTTAGATCTAGCACTTATTCATATTATTAAGCACAAAACATAAACAGATCTATTTATCATTTATCTATGCCAAAGCACTAAACATGTAAACACATAAAAACAACAATACATCAAACAAAGCATAACAACACAAGATATACGTGATTCAACCCCAGCCTAGGGTTACATCCACCAAGTCTTCTTTTCTGTTATTATTTTTTGTCAATCCTCTACATGCACAGAGCCACAAGATCCTACTCCACATAGGAAAAAAGTTATATGTGCACCTCACGAGATCCTTCTTTCTCAAGTTAGGTTACAACACAAAGCTTCTACTCAATCCCTTACAATCACTTGCACTTGGCCTTGCAAGTCTCACACAACATGCATAAAGCATGTACAACTATCACTTGCACTTAGCACTTGGTACCACAAACTTATGCCTTTTCAATTAGCATCACATAAACCCCCTACTTACATCACCTAGATTTTTATTTATACTTTACAAAATGGGCCTAAACATGGGTAAAACCTATGGGCCAACATCCCCATACCCATTACATAAGCCCAAAACCCAAAAATACCTAAACAATGGGCCGAGATCCTGTGATATCCACTTCGACTTGTGCTCCACCTTCGACAACCTATCGAACTCCAGAAATAGGTCAAGCATGATCAAGGATCCTCAAAACTTGGTCAATGGCTAGTAGGTCCTGAACACTCACCTATGACTGGTCCTGATTCATTATATTCTAGGTAGCTCTACTGCAAAATCCTTGAGCTTGGCTTGAGTTGCGTTGACTTGTTGTTGCACCAAGGCCTCCTTCTCAGAGAACTCTTGGATAATATCTTCATTGAAAGGTCTCTCTAAGCATTTTTCAACTGCAGTGACGACTTGTTCCAGCTCTGTTGCTCAGCCTTCAATCTCCTCAAATAGTTGGCACGCTTCGTCCTGTACTGGTTGGAGTCTCTGAGTCACGTCCATGATTTTTATTTATAGGGTGTGGACCTGATGTTGATAAATGCGTTGTTCCTGGGATCACTTCATCCTTTCAACTATTGATAGGAGATTCAATTGTGTCTGTACTGTTTTTGGTTGTTACTTTACCTCTTGGAGTTGTGATTCCAATTCCTTTAGTTCAGGTTCTTCAGTAAGTTGCTCGTAGGTTTGTGCACTTCTACTGCTAAGTTGTTTACATTCTAGAGTGAATGCTCTGGTCCTCTCAACTACACTCTGGGTAGTGTATTCTTATTGATATCATAGGTCCTACGAGGTACTTGGAAATTTTCATAGCTCTAGGTTTAAGATTCTCTATTGAAGCTGTTGGATAGCTTCCGCAAGCTATGCTACTTGCTTCTCCACTAGTTCTTCTGCCTTTTTCTCTAAGCCTATCACAGAGAGAATTTCTCTGCTAACTACTTATTTGACTCCGAGTTGTTCTGTGAGCAACTGCTCTCTCTCTCTTTTGAACTGTGCTCTCTCTTCTTCGAACTTGGTGTGGAGTTCATCCTTCTCCTACTACGCAACTTGTCGTTGCTCTACCATTTCCTCTTGTTCTTTATTTATGGCCACTATAGGATGTTCTTTCTTTTCTTGTGCTCGACGAAGGTGATATTCAGTCGCATCATCTATTCTGTGGATTTGGGTAGGTTCATCTCCCAACTCTAGTTCTTCTAATGGAGGGGGTGCAGTGGATATTGCACTGCTGGATTGAAGGGCATGTTCTACTCCTCTGAGTTTTTTCTCAAACCTATCATACATGGCTTATTTCTTGGCTTCAATGTTCTTCATAATATCCTGCGAGGCATATGATACAACTACAATAATGAAGTCGAAGTCATCGAGTGTGAGCACAATCTAGAACTTGGTCATAGTAGCTCTGTATTTCTTCTTCGAGGTAGGTTTTGTTGGGGAAACATTTATTTTCTTAGATGGATCAACCTCATCAACAAGATCCCTAAGTGGTGTTACGTCTCCTTACTTCTGTTGATCATATTTCCCATTGGTCTCTTCTTTATCTACTTCGTCATCACTTCCTCATCCCGGTGATTCTAAAGCAGTTTCTTCTGATGTGCTACTCAGTTTTTGTACCTCTTTTTCTTATTCCTTCTATTGGTTCCAGGTGTATCGTGTTCTTCATAAGTGGCCTCTGCGTTGCCAAGTAGTGTAGGATCAAACATATCTATAGGGTCCACAAGGATAAGGAGCTCTGCAGACCAGTCCTTGTTTATCTCCTCGAGGTTCTCCTCTGTGAGCTTATAGTATGACTACAACTCTTATTTTTGATCATCTGCACGTGCAGTGATATAAATAAAGTGTCTATCTGTACGAAACTTCATGAGGGGTCTAAAATGGTGCAACATGCTCGACGTCATGCGGGGGACAACCTCAATAGCCCTCTTCAATTGGAGATAGTATCTGTGAAATACTACGTTCGACTACCACTATTTTCCTATATCACTTGAGTACCAGAGTGTGGTGAACATTGCAGTGAGTGGCTCGAATGGATCAATATCCAGGAAGGTCACACCTTCTAGTATCACCCAGGCAGTAAATGTTATGAGGATAAGTAGCCAACTAAAACAGAACTCATATCCCTGATCCTGAGCTTCACGGAAATCCAATTTGAGATGGTTGACTAAGTACTTCACCCAGTTCATTTGGACTCCTTCTACACATTTTTCAGAAAGTTCAACAATGAACTTCGTGATCTGCGTAGGTCTATTCTTTCTCACTAGATTTCCTACGATTAGCTGGCAGGCCAGGCACACTACGCCATTCTATATGGAAGTTACCTTTTACCATATCGTCCCATTTTCTACATCACCATATGTGTCTTTAATCCTCTTTGCTAGTGTGCGGTCTGCATCCTTCCCTGGGTAGAAATCTTGTGGCTCAGGTCCCTGCATGCTCAAACTAGTGATCCTATGGATAAATGACAGATTGACTGTGATGTTCCTTTCTATCCATATAGCCACCATGGTAGAATGATAGCAGGAGCTTAACACACACATTAACCTCCTGGTTCCTAGTGTGGAATCTTCCTCACATTAAGGACGGTGGACTATGCGAGGTTGATATTCCATGGTTAAGGGATTATCCTTGAGTTCTTCCCCTTTGTCCTATTCAAATATATGTGAGGAGAAAAAATACTATGGTTCTCTCGGTCCCCTATGTTGAATTCGTTGAATTTCAATGTTGTGATCTTTTCTTGCTGCATTCTAACTACACGTATCCCCTTCGGGAGGTATGGAGTAACCAAGGTATAATCAAAATCCCTCAGGACACTGTCACAACTCACCGCGCCATCCAAAGGTGGGATGTAGTTAGGCAGGATAGTTGGGATTAACTTTGCGTTCGCCAAGTCATCTCGATGCTTGGTTCTCTTCTCTGTTATAGCTTGGGATGGTATGGATCTGCGAGAAGTCAACGGGGAGGCTTGCGCTCCCCTCGTTGATGAGGCTTGAATACCTGCAGACATTAATTTCTCAACCATTAGATCGATTAGAACATCTTCGACACACTTTTCAGCTGCGCTGAGTTCGTTCGACATACATGCTCAAGATCGAATAACTCATATTGATGAATGGGTGCTCAAAGCAATAGAATGAGTGTCGATCTCTATAAACACAACGTGGTAGCAATGAGATGGCTTGGATACAATTCAAATTTTTTTTCTCGGTGCAATAGTCTATGGAATAAGTAGACAGTGATGTAATGGGTCTTCTCCAATAGACAATAGGCCTTCATCAATGTGGTTCTTCTAGTTGCAGCGCAGTCCCAACGGTATGAAGATGAGATTTTCAGTCGTAAAGATTGTTCTAAATGTTAGGAGGCATCGGTCTAATGGCCATAATGCCTCCAACAATTATATTTCTTTTCCATGGAGAAGTGCCATGTTGCGTTGTTCTGATATACCGACAAAGTTCCAATTTTTCAAATCTCCCTTTTGCAAAATCCCCTCTGGAACATTCTGCAACTTTTCTCTCTTCTTACTGAGCTTTCTAACATTCTTCCCTATGATCTTCATATTGGTATTCCTATTTCCATTCTAATTCTTATCTCCTTTTGGCATAGTAACTTTGCATTGCTGAGATTATTTCATAGGGTTCAAGGGCAATACTTCTTCTTTTTCTAGGGTAGATGTTCCACTCTTCTATGAGTCTTCTTGTGTTCTTTCAACTTTGACATACAAGTTTCTGGTTATAAATAACTTCTCTATGTTCACCTGTTCTTCAATCAAGTGCGCTATCCTCCTAGTCATAATATCTTTTAATTATTTCTTTTTTTGTTCTAAGACTTCCACTTCTTTTCTTCTCGCTTGATCCTTCTCAACCTAGGTTTTTCCTAGTAACATAGCAAACATGGTGTCATTCTCAATAAATTTAACAACCTCAAAATATTCCTTTGTTGAAGTTCCATGAGCACTCATAGACATCTGGGTGAGTCTTCCACATAGGGTTATCAACTTTCCTATGAATAATCATAGTCCTCCCAATGAAGGAATCATAGCAAGATTTTCTAAAATTTCCCAAGTTCTTTTTGTCATGATATTCACCTGTGTTTATTCATCCATAACCCAATCAATGTCGAAGTCTCCTATTCTTGTTTCTATGCATTATTTTTCTTTGAAGATCTCTGATAAGTTGATATTTATCTGGTCATTCAGGGTTTCTCTCATTTGTAGCAATACATTCTCTAGTTCTTTCTGGGGTTCTTCCATGGTATTAGATTCTTGATCTTCCTTAGAGATTTGTTGTCTCATATTCATTCTTTCAACCTTAGCAATCATTCTAGGGAAATCCAAAACTTCATGGTCCATAGATTTATAACAAATACAAATAGGATTTCTACCAGGGAATTCCTTAGCAAGATGTCTTGGTCTTCTGCAACTATAGCAAAGATTTAATCCTCTCCTTATTTTGAATTATCCCCAACCTTTCCTGTACTATGCACTAGGGTCACAGTAACTAACCTGCAAAAAATTCTTTCTAGGATCCTACATCCATTTGTTAGTCCAAACATTCTTTCTATGCATAGGAATAACATATCTTTCATCATTTCTATCAGATCTACTCATATCAANTTCTAACTACACGTATCCCCTTCGGGAGGTATGGAGTAACCAAGGTATAATCAAAATCCCTCAGGACACTGTCACAACTCACCGCGCCATCCAAAGGTGGGATGTAGTTAGGCAGGATAGTTGGGATTAACTTTGCGTTCGCCAAGTCATCTCGATGCTTGGTTCTCTTCTCTGTTATAGCTTGGGATGGTATGGATCTGCGAGAAGTCAACGGGGAGGCTTGCGCTCCCCTCGTTGATGAGGCTTGAATACCTGCAGACATTAATTTCTCAACCATTAGATCGATTAGAACATCTTCGACACACTTTTCAGCTGCGCTGAGTTCGTTCGACATACATGCTCAAGATCGAATAACTCATATTGATGAATGGGTGCTCAAAGCAATAGAATGAGTGTCGATCTCTATAAACACAACGTGGTAGCAATGAGATGGCTTGGATACAATTCAAATTTTTTTTCTCGGTGCAATAGTCTATGGAATAAGTAGACAGTGATGTAATGGGTCTTCTCCAATAGACAATAGGCCTTCATCAATGCGGTTCTTCTAGTTGCGACGCAGTCCCAACGGTATGAAGATGATATTTTTAGTCGTAAAGATTGTTCTAACTGTTAGGAGGCATCGGTCTAATGGCCATAATGCCTCCAACAGTTATATTTCTTTTCCATGGCGAAGTGCCATGTTGCGTTGTTCTGATATACCGACAAAGTTCCAATTTTTCAAATCTTCCTTTTGCAAAATCCCCTCTGGAACATTCAGCAACTTTTCTCTCTTCTTACTGAGCTTTCTAACATTCTTCCCTATGATCTTCATATTGGTATTCCTCTTTCCATTCTAATTCTTATCTCCTTTTGGCATAGTAACTTTGCATTGCTGAGATTATTTCATAGGTTTCAAGGGAAATACGTCTTCTTTGTCTAGGGTAGATGTTCCACTCTTCTATGAGTCTTCTTGTGTTCTTTCAACTTTGACATCCAAGTTTCTGGTTATAAATAACTTCTCTATGTTCACCTGTTCTTCAATCAAGTGTGCTATCCTCCTAGTCATAATATCTTTTAATTATTTCTTTTTTTGTTCTAAGACTTCCACTTCTTTTCTTCTCGCTTGATCCTTCTCAACCCAGGTTTTTCCTAGTAACATAGAAAACATGGTGTCATTCTCAATAAATTTAACAACCTGAAAATATTCCTTTGTTGAAGTTCCATGAGCACTCATAGACATCTGGGTGAGTCTTCCACATAGGGTTATCAACTTTCCTATGAATAATCATAGTCCTCCCAATGAAGGAATCATAGCAAGATTTTCTAAAATTTCCCAAGTTCTTTTTGTCATGATATTCACCTGTGTTTATTCATCCATAACCCAATCAATGTCGAAGTCTCCTATTCTTGTTTCTATGCATTATTTTTCTTTGAAGATCTCTGATAAGTTGATATTTATCTGGTCATTCAGGGTTTCTCTCATTTGTAGCAATACATTCTCTAGTTCTTTCTGGGGTTCTTCCATGGTATTAGATTCTTGATCTTCCTTAGAGATTTGTTGTCTCATATTCATTCTTTCAACCTTAGCAATCATTCTAGGGAAATCCAAAACTTCATGGTCCATAGATTTATAACAAATACAAATAGGATTTCTACCAGGGAATTCCTTAGCAAGATGTCTTGGTCTTCTGCAACTATAGCAAAGATTTAATCCTCTCCTTATTTTGAATTATCCCCAACCTTTCCTGTACTATGCACTAGGGTCACAGTAACTAACCTGCAAAAAATTCTTTCTAGGATCCTACATCCATTTGTTAGTCCAAACATTCTTTCTATGCATAGGAATAACATATCTTTCATCATTTCTATCAGATCTACTCATATCAAATATTCTTTCTTCTAGTTGTGCCCTAGTTTTCAAGATAAGACAAAAATTATCAAACATGCCTAGATCCATACTTTTGAAATAAAAACTTCCACTTATCTTACCTTTTCAATAAAAAAATTTCACTTTTCTTACCTCTATCAGAGCACAAAGCTTCAAGATCTTACCCCTTTTCTTCAAATCTGGCTTCTCTTCTTAGCAAAGAGCTTTACAAGTCAAGTAGAATATTGTGCACTAGGGAAATAGATCTATGCACAAAGATTTTTATTTTATTCAGTTCCCAACAATTACAGTTTTAGGTCGAATACTATGCACTTTAGTAGTAGATATACGCACATAGCTTCTCTTTTTCTTTACTTCAGTTCCCAGCAATCAAAATCTTAGGTCCTTTCAACGGAACCATTTTTTCGCACAGGGGTTGACCCAAGGTTCAATTCTCAAGAGAGCACCAAAAAAACCCTAACTACCGACCCTTTCGGCAACACCTACGAAGCAGATGAAGTCTCACCTGAGGTAGAGGAAGAGGTGGTTGCAGGACTCCAGTGTGTTCAACCATAGCAGGGACATAGATCCATGATTACAATATTCTATCAAAGCACTTAGTAGTTACATTTTATCATTATTTAACTAGTATCTACTTCACAGTTAAAACCCTAATCACAAAGCATCGCAGTATTCACCCATATCTAGTATAGTCGAGAACTAAGCACATTCACATAGGTTAGATCTAGCACTTATTCATTATATTAAGCACAAAACATCAACAGATATATTTATCATTTATCTACACCTAAGCACTAAGAAAGTAAACACATAAACACATCAATACATCAATACATCGCACATAGCATAAAAACACATGATATACGTGGTTCACCCCCATCCTGGGGCTACGTCCACCAACTCTTTTTCTCTATTACTATCTTTTGTCAATCTTCTACATGCACAGAGCCAGAAGATCCTACTCCACATAGGACAGGAGATCTGCACGCACCTCGCTAGGTCCTCCTTTACCGAGTTAAGTTACAACACAAAGCTTCTACTCAATCCCTTACAGTCACTTGCACTTAGCCTTGCAAGTCTGACACGCCATGCACAAAGCATGTACAACTACCACTTGTGCCTTTTCACTTAGCATCACATTTTTCTTCCCCTTTTTATAGACAATTTCAAAATCATAGCCCAATATCTTGGTTACCCATTTTTGTTGTTCTTCTGAAGATAGTCTTTGTTCCAAGAAGTATTTAAGACTATNAAAATATTCCTTTGTTGAAGTTCCATGAGCACTCATAGACATCTGGGTGAGTCTTCCACATAGGGTTATCAACTTTCCTATGAATAATCATAGTCCTCCCAATGAAGGAATCATAGCAAGATTTTCTAAAATTTCCCAAGTTCTTTTTGTCATGATATTCACCTGTGTTTATTCATCCATAACCCAATCAATGTCGAAGTCTCCTATTCTTGTTTCTATGCATTATTTTTCTTTGAAGATCTCTGATAAGTTGATATTTATCTGGTCATTCAGGGTTTCTCTCATTTGTAGCAATACATTCTCTAGTTCTTTCTGGGGTTCTTCCATGGTATTAGATTCTTGATCTTCCTTAGAGATTTGTTGTCTCATATTCATTCTTTCAACCTTAGCAATCATTCTAGGGAAATCCAAAACTTCATGGTCCATAGATTTATAACAAATACAAATAGGATTTCTACCAGGGAATTCCTTAGCAAGATGTCTTGGTCTTCTGCAACTATAGCAAAGATTTAATCCTCTCCTTATTTTGAATTATCCCCAACCTTTCCTGTACTATGCACTAGGGTCACAGTAACTAACCTGCAAAAAATTCTTTCTAGGATCCTACATCCATTTGTTAGTCCAAACATTCTTTCTATGCATAGGAATAACATATCTTTCATCATTTCTATCAGATCTACTCATATCAAATATTATTTCTTCTAGTTGTGCCCTAGTTTTCAAGATAAGACAAAAATTATCAAACATGCCTAGATCCATACTTTTGAAATAAAAACTTCCACTTATCTTACCTTTTCAATAAAAAAAATTCACTTTTCTTACCTCTATCAGAGCACAAAGCTTCAAGATCTTACCCCTTTTCTTCAAATCTGGCTTCTCTTCTTAGCACAGAGCTTTACAGGTCAAGTAGAATATTGTGCACTAGGGCAATAGATCTATGCACAATTTTTTTTATTTTATTCAGTTCCCAACAATTACAGTTTTAGGTCGAATACTACGCACTTTAGTAGTAGATCTATGCACATAGCTTCTCTTTTTCTTTACTTCAGTTCCCAGCAATCACAATCTTAGGTCCTTTCAACAGAACCATTTTTTCACACAGGGGTTGACCCAAGGTTCAATTCTCAAGAGAGCACCAAAAAAACCCTAACTACCGACCCTTTCGGCAACACCTACGAAGCAGATGAAGTCTCACCTGAGGTAGAGGAAGAGGTGGTTGCAGGACTCCAGTGTGTTCAACCATAGCAGGGACATAGATCCATGATTACAATATTCTATCAAAGCACTTAGTAGTTACATTTTATCATTATTTAACTAGTATCTACTTCACAGTTAAAACCCTAATCACAAAGCATCGCAGTATTCACCCATATCTAGTATAGTCGAGAACTAAGCACATTCACATAGGTTAGATCTAGCACTTATTCATTATATTAAGCACAAAACATCAACAGATATATTTATCATTTATCTACACCTAAGCACTAAGAAAGTAAACACATAAACACATCAATACATCAATACATCGCACATAGCATAAAAACACATGATATACGTGGTTCACCCCCATCCTGGGGCTACGTCCACCAACTCTTTTTCTCTATTACTATCTTTTGTCAATCTTCTACATGCACAGAGCCAGAAGATCCTACTCCACATAGGACAGGAGATCTGCACGCACCTCGCTAGGTCCTCCTTTACCGAGTTAAGTTACAACACAAAGCTTCTACTCAATCCCTTACAGTCACTTGCACTTAGCCTTGCAAGTCTGACACGCCATGCACAAAGCATGTACAACTACCACTTGTGCCTTTTCACTTAGCATCACATTTTTCTTCCCCTTTTTATAGACAATTTCAAAATCATAGCCCAATATCTTGGTTACCCATTTTTGTTGTTCTTCTGAAGATAGTCTTTGTTCCAAGAAGTATTTAAGACTAT
>JZKD02S1675651.1:0-11974 GCA_000966675.3 Picea glauca
ACTTGAACTCAATACCTCTTACTTAATAAGGCAAGTTTTAACCAAATGGTCTAGCAAAACATATTGTAATGTTTAGAAGGATGATTGGGGTTTTTGTTGTTGTTGTTGAAGACAGCCTTGGAGACCATGCTAAAAAAAAACTATTTTCACACAAGAAAAAAAATTTCACTTCTCAATGACAACAAGGGTTAGATCTCGGTTAACTTACCCGGAAGATGCATCTTTTCCTATTTGTTTTTTATTTTCCAAGATCGCACAGGGTGTGGGGAAAATATCATACGCAGATCTAAAAGAGTAGCAACCCAAAAATAAAAAATACAAACCGAAATAAAATCAAAATAAAACATTGTCGAAATGCGTATTCAGGCTTTATACCTCCAGATTTGACTGTAATGGTCGTATCTTGGGAAACGAAAACCTTTTTGAGTGAAACGAAAAGTGTTACTGAATGAAACAAGTGCTCCGGATGCAATGGAATAGTCCTCTCAGCCTAGAAATGTATGGAAATTCTAGAAAATGGAGATGAGACAAATCAGCTTCACGATCTCGATCTACAACAGGAGCGGGTCTTCAAACATGCTCTGATACCATGTTTGACAACACAGGTATTCCAACAGAGGATGAACACCTTCAGTAACCACTCACATAACTAGATCAAAGATCAACACACCGATGTTTTCATGTGGTAAAACCCCTATGGGGAAACATCCACGGCCCTAGCCAACGCGACCACTTGGAGCAGTTTATTAATGCAAAGAAAAAGATTACAGAGAGATTTTACAACAGATTTTCTCACAATTGATGATCAACAAATGACCCTCCATGCTATTTAAATATAAATCATGGACCAATCGGGTGCTAAGCCATGGATCAATGGTCGTTAAGATCGATGAGAGTATGAACCGTCAGATCACTCTATGTCGGGAACATATTGTGACCATCGGATTTCCTAACTAGAAATGCATACTAATGCATACTAAAGAAACACATTTTTACCTAATGACATATTAGACCAAGTAGATCTTAACTAACTCCTAAGTGTCTAAATATCCTAACAGAGTTTTTGTATAATGGTTGCATTAGTTGACTTTAAGATGATCCCAAGTCTAGCATATTTTTTTGGGGAGTTTAATTTGTTCCATTCTATTCCTAATTGATGAATATAACAATGATAGACTTGGGGAGTGGGGATTTTAATTTTTATTTTCATTGTTGAGGATAATGGTGCTAATGTTGGGATTAATTTACATTTTTCCAATGCTTAGGAGAAGGATGTTTTTTGAGCTAGTTTATTTGGTATGGGAAGCATTTATGTATTTGTAAATTTGTTTTTCTACTAATATAAATGTGCAACTTCAAAGAAAGCTGGTGAAACATGGTTGTGCTATAATAATGGATCCAAGAATATAGAGTATTTCCTAGATATATCAGATGTGAGTAATAGTTTCTTAACTCAAGGCAACAACCAACCCTAACCCTCAGGTTTACATACAAAAATTGGATGAACGACTATCTGGTCTAGTAAGATTGCTGAAAACATTGAGAGAAATGGCCTTATGAAACTGCAGCCTTCCAAAAGTATTTAACATGTTTTCCAAGAAATTCAAATATGGCCACAAAAGATTCAAGACTAAAAGTTAAAAATATAGACAAATCAAGAATTAAAGGAAAAGGACATTCAACTTCAAAAAATACGATCAAGTTGAAGAAACAATTGTTTGTACCTATTTTAGAAAAGAATCACATTGAAGTTTGTAAATTTGATTGAATTTGTAAAGGCATTGTCCATTGGGATATCATTCAAATGGTGTGACAATCCTNTTAAGATGATCCCAAGTCTAGCATATTTTTCTGGGAGTTTAATTTGTTCCATTCTATTCCTAATTGATGAATATAACAACGATAGACTTGGGGAGGGGGGATTTTCATTTTTATTTTCATTGTTGACGATAATGGTGCTAATGTTGGGATTAATTTACATTTTTCCAATGCTTAGGAGATTGATGTTTTTTGAGCTAGTTTATTTGGTATGGGAAGATGCATTTATGTATTTCTAAATTTGTTTTTCTACTAATATAAATGTGCAACTTCAAAGAAATCTGGTGAAACATGGTTGTGCTATAATAATGGATCCAAGAATATATAGTATTTCCTAGATATATCAGATGTGAGTAATAGTTTCCTAACTCAAGGCAACAACCAACCCTAACCCTCAGGTTTACATACAAAAATTGGATGAACGATTGTCTAGTCTGGTAAGATTGCTGAAAACATTGAGAGAAATGGCCTTATGAAACTGCAACCTTCCAAAAGTATTCAACATGTTTTCCAAGAAATTCAAATATGGCCACAAAATCTTCAAGACTAAAAGTTAAAAATATAGACAAATCAAGAATTAAAGGAAAAGGACATTCAACTTCAAAAAATACGATCAAGTTCAAGAAACAATTGTTCGTACCTATTTTAGAAAAGAATCACATTGAAGTTTGTAAATTTGATTGAATTTGTAAAGGCATTGTCCATTGGGATATCATTCAATTGGTGTAACAATCCTAAAGTTTGCAAGGAAAAATAGTGATTATTTAAAAATTCTAAATAAGAAATATTTTACATTGCTTAAATTAATAATATCATGGTGTCCACGATATTGCCAATGCAAATAACATATACTATAGATTCTAAATATTTTCACATTGTATATCATGCCAAGATAAACTCAGGGGTCCATCTTTCCCAATTGAAAAATAAATTGTTGTTGCTTTCCCCCTTTACATGGTTGTTTTTATGTTTGTGGATTGATCACAAGGCCACATTCTCATTGAATCAATCGTTGATGGAAGTTCTGTACATGGGCTTCTGATATCTCCCTAGCTTGGTCCATCAGACTTAAAGAGTCAAGCCATTTGTTATCCATTTATGGAGAACACCTTTTAACACCATCTTCTTCCATGTTACTACTAAAATAAGACAATGATTCCTCTACAAGACTTATTTAGCTCAAGACAATCAACCACAATATGCATCACACCAAAAGACTCCTCCCTTGTAATTTAACATTGATCCCATATTCAACAACTTTACTACTATTTCCCTCAATCAATTATGCTTTTGGAAAAGAGATAAGATTTGGCATAGACTTTCTTAGGTATCAATTTAACCTATCTGAAACAAAGGTACATATGTAATTTGTTAATGTCAACAATTCAATAGTTGAGATATTTGTAACTCTTTCCTTAGTGGAGCTATGGAACATATACTCTGTTTTCTTTTCGGAGTAAAACTCCATTTCTTTTATGCCCTTCAGCTTAAATTTGTTGTTGATGATCACCATTAAAGTATATCTTGTCTTATTCCATGAATTGTCAAAAAATCTTCCTGAAGCTATTTTTACTCAATCATTGCTCTTATCTTCATAGAATTTAAATGTAAACCATGGAATTATTCCTATGTTAATGGGTATCCCTTGTACTTGTTTTTGGATAGCTACAATTTTCCTTGAACAAAAAACCTATACTGCCATGAATTTTCTTCCTTGAATATATGAGATTGGTTGATGCACACTGGGAGACATTGTTTTCTTGTAGAAAGATCAAATTTTCAATCAATTAAGGTCTTCTTGAGCTTGATATCTTGTTCTTGAATGTGAACCTTATCTCACTATATTTTGCTGAATCAAATGCACTTTTTCTTGAAGGTCTATTTATTTATCTACTTGTTCTCACCCTTGGGAAGAAGATAGAATTCCAAATAATGATTCTGCCCAAAATATTTATCTACTTATACTCTCATTTATATCTTAGTTGGACACAATGTAAACCACAAGAACTCTCAGTCTGTTTGAAAGAAAAATGGTTAAAACTTAAATGTATTAAAACTCTCTTTAGTTCGTTTTAAATCCCAACATTAAGGAAATTGAGAATTTGGTTGCTATGTACCAACAATAGTGATTCACACTCTGTTTTGTTCACTTGTTATTGAACTGGAACCATAATTTTTGATCTGTGGAATCGTGGATTACATTCCAGAGTTACAACATNTTTGCAAGGAAAAATAATGATTATCTAAAAATTCTAAATAAGAAATATTTTACATTGCTTAAATTAATAATCTCATGGTGTCCACAATACTGCCAGTGCAGATAACATATACTATAGATTCTAAATATTTTCACATTGTATATCATCCCAAGATAAACTTAGGGGTCCATCTTTCCCAATTTCAAAATAGATTGTTCCTGCTTTCCCCCTTGACATGGTTGTTTTTATGTTTGTGGATTGGTCACAAGGCCACATTCTCATTGAATCAATTGTTGATGGACGTTTTGTACATGGGCTTTTGATATCTCCCTAGCTTGGTCCATATGACTTAAAGAGTCGAGGCATTTGTTATCCATATATGGAGAACACCTTTTAACACCATCTTCTTCCATGTTACTACTAAAATAAGACAATGATTCCTCTAAAAGACTTATTTAGCTCAAGACAAGCAACCACAATATGCATCACACCAAAAGACTCCTCCCATGTAATTTAACATTGATCCCATCTTCAACAACTTTACTACTATTTCCCTCAATTGATTATGCTTTTGGAAAAGAGATAAGATTTGGCATAGACTTTCTCAGGTATCAATTTCACCTGTCTGAAACAAAGGTACATCATGTAATTTGTCAATGTCAACAATTCAATAGTTGATATATNACCCTCCATCTAAATATGTTTTTCCTTGGAGAAAAAAAACTCACATAACCATTCATCCTACTTGGTATAATTACCAAAAGGCTATGGAGTCCCAACAAGTTACAGAAAAGTACACAGTTGTATAAAATTCTGGAATCTATTGGTAGTATGTCACCCATAACACCCATAAATACTCTATCTATGTAGGTGGAAAAAACCTCTATGTGCAACCAAAAATGATAAGACTAAGAAATAAACAATAAAAGTAGAATGTAGTAGTAAGATCTACAAAAGCATAATCCTAGAGGAGGAATGTATAGTGGGATTAAAATCCCATTGGCTGCTAAAAAAAGTAAAAATAAATGTCCAAGAGGGAGATGAAAAAAGATGAACCTGGATTGATAGAGTTTACCTGGATACTAGGTTAGCATTCTCCTACAGTTGGGTGCAACCAACATACATAGTAGATCCTTGATGGAACAACAGATCTATCTTCTTAGTTTCTTGTGCGCAGCATAGAGAGATCATAGTGATGGTGCAACACTAGTTTGCTTTGGGAAGTGTGTTGTAGTGATAGACAATGAGAAAGTGAGGATGCATGTATGCACTAGTCTCACCCTTTTCCTAGATTTAGAATTGTTGTTTAGATTTATCATTCTAGTTAGCTAGAGTTTTCTTTATCAATTGTAGCATGCATTTACTTAGTACTATCTTTAAAGAAGGGTGTGGATACATATGACAACTAGGGCACGACATGATACTTTCTAATCTGCATAGATCTATAGGAGGCACCAACAGGTTTGAATGTTTTTGTTTATCTCCAGTAGGAAGCACAGTATCCCTGACAAATATGTTTGTGTAAGGGGACACACTAGTTGAGATGATTTGGGTTATGTTTGACTATGTCAGTTAGGGGAAATTCATGCAAGTGCCTGGATACATTGCACTTCCCTATCTTACCAAGCTATAAAGAAGATGAAAGATGCACCAATATATTAGTTGGAGAGTTTTAGTTTTGAGCTTATGCATTGTAATTTTATTCTTTGTAGTTTGAAATAGAATACATATGTAGTTTTAAGTGGTTTTGTTTAGAGTGTTTCGAATATTCATGATTTCCAGCAGTACATGTTTATATATTATTGTAGCTCATATTTGTAGTTTTGATGGAAGTTTTCAAGTTTTAAGCTACCTAGGTTAAGGGTTATTTTTCTGAGTGCAGAATCTGCATACCATGGTTTTAAATTTAACATGGTATTAGAGTACATTCATTGAAATCCTCTAGATCAATGTATGGAATGCACTTCTTCCTATGAGAGGGAGTTGCGAAGGATTTAAATGTATGTAATGCATGAACCTTACTAAGTGAAGTAGATCCATACCTGTGATAGGTTGTTGGGTGAGATGCCCAGGATTTACAGTGACTAGAAGGTTGTTATTGGCCTGAGAATCTGAGATAGGCAACCTGAACCTGGGATAACTTGTTGATTTGATTTCTTTTGTTTCTGGTATATTAGTTCAAGTGTGCATTTAGGGGTTGCAACAATGGCCAGGTTTGGTCTCCAAGAGCATCACATGTTGGAAGGCACTTCTAACTTGGTAAAGTGGAAATGCACACTGTAGAGTCTAATTCCCTTGCAATGTTGTAATAGAGTGTCAATCTGTCTAATGCCCTTGTAATGTTGTAGCAGAGTGTCAATATATCTTGTAAAATTATTCTCAAGAACAAACTCACCAATGCCCGCATGAGAAAGACTGATATTGTACTGAGCTATCTAATGAAGATCACAAAGTTGAGATATCAACTCACTATCATTGGAGAAGATTTTCATGAGAGTGAGCTAGTTCAGATCACTCTGAATGGCTTTGGTCCATCGTGGCATTACTTTGTTCAATGTATTTGTACTCAAAAGTTACCCACTTTTGAGAAATTATGGGATGATTTGTTAGTGACAAGGTAAGATAATTTGATTGATGTCCAACGAATGACCAAAAAATTTGGTCAATGGGACTATTGAGTACAATAGTGTTAATACAAAGTGAGAGGACAAAAATGGCTCCTAAAGAAGGTAAGATGCAGAAAGTAAATAAAAGTATTGATCTAAGACAAGACAAGATACAAAGACCTATACCGCTAATGAAAATCTGATCCATGAGGCAAGAAGAAAGAAACCAAGATAGAGGATAGAAATAGCATGAATATAGCAAGGCCCACTAGGGCTATCTCCCTGAACATCCGAAACCAAATGGAGGAAACTATGGATAGAAACCTATCTGGAAGAGGAGGTGGAAGAGAATATGGTCTGCATATTGTGTTGCTTCCTGGAAGAGGTTATCCGTCATCACAACCTAGGTGACCTCGTCTTCCCACTGGTGTGGGATACGGAACAAAATAATCGTTGGGGTCTCTGGGATGTAAAAATGGGCCTCACTGATCTAGAAGATGAAGTGACTCTGCTATCAATTTGTCTCTTGGTACCCCTAGCATAAGGGACCACCTCAAAGAAGGAAGTGATCATCTGGGTGGACATTGGTCTAGGAGAGGGCCCAATAGTCTAAGAATATAATCTAAGGGCCTCCTACATGTATAGTTCTAGGCATCTCTAGTCCAAGTATATAAAGAAACATGAGAGTGTTCGTGAATCCTTGAACATAAAACATAAGTGTTCTTGGATCTCACAATAAATGGGACAATGTAATATGAAGTACTCCTCGGTCTTTACCTCTCAGACATGGCACAACTCGCAAATCATATTCACCCAATAAAGCTAGTTCTTTGCCTCCACTCTAATTCTATGTGAACCCACACTGAACTAGCTAAGGGAATGAAAAGAGCATGCATTAAGTGATGGTGAGTATACAAGGACCAAAAATTGAGTGTTCCTCTCAAATCCATAAAATTATCTACATAAAGGGTCATCTTCAGACGTAACTCGTTCGAGGGGTCTATCTAATTGAACTAAATATATTGTATGTATATATCATCTCAGGTGATCTTGTTTAGTTCCTGCCTCATAGGTAAGGGATGGCAAGGTGCATTAAGGGATGGTAAGCATTGACCTCATATTGAGCTTGGGAATATTCTACCTGTGTGGATGAAAAGGGAAATTCTACATCAAACCTCCTCCAGTTTCTCAAGTTTCATCTCTGATTGGCCACAATTGGTTCAGCAAAAAGATGACTAAAACAAGACTTTGCACAATCCGAAAAATAGGTTGTGAATATGTGAATGTATCTCTCATGATATAATACTTGTGTAAAATCTCAAGTAATTTATTGTACTTTGGCATCTGAGGAACACAAACCTCCTCCATTTTCTCAAGTTTCATCTCTGATTGGCCACAATCAGTTCAACAAAAAGATGACTAAACATGACATTTATGACACATCCCAATAAGTGATGGCAATGACCAGAACATGAATTTTTTTGAAAGGAGCAGTAATAGACCTAGACACACTAGCCACTGACCAAATTTTTATTTTGAAAACCTAATGACTTCTAAAGGACTGCATTTTGTGGAGTTGTGCTAAGCTATGTTGTAACTGTTCTAAATGAAAGAAAGTTTGCCATCCCAAATGTGAGTGTGCCTATGATTGTACATGCACAGTGGGTAAACAATAGTTTGGTTCACAATTTTTTCTTTCCCATCATTTTGCAGGTGAAATACTATGGACATATCAATCCTTGTGTCTAACATTCTCTAGAGTGATTTCCAAATTTTTTTGATGAACTTAGGTTCATGGTATGACACAATGTATGTTGATGCTCCAAAGTTGACCCATATGTGTGCAAAAATAACTTTGTTATGTCTTTTGTAAAGTCAATTTTCTTGCAAGGTGCAAGTACTACCATCTTCGAGAACCTATCAATGACAATAGACACTGCATCATGGTTTTTTCATGTTGTTGGTATGCCTATTAGAAAATTCATAAAGATAGACTCTCATGGCTGCCTGGGATTGAATAGAGATGTGTGTTAGGGTCCTATAAGCTATAGGAAGTCTCAATACGTATTTTTCTCTTGGCTTGCTTGTTTTCCTCAGAGTTAATAAGGTCCTAGACCAAATTTTCAAATACAATTTGGTCATTGTTTATCATGTTTAAGTCAGTGCTAATCCCTCCACGTGTTCATGGTCATCATCATCTAGGTCATGGTTTAGAATTCATTTTTTGAATATATCATTATAAGGTCAGTAATAAAAAATTAAAGTGAGTCATATTCATCACTTAGGTCACTACCATGGGAATTATCACCTTAAGKACAGGTTGATATAAAGGTAAGGTGATGTTCCACATAAGAAAATCATGTTGCAGTCACATCACATAATATCACTCTATTACTCAAAGGAAAATTGACTTTTCAAAGCTATTAAAAGGCCATMTTGGTATATTCAATCCTCAATCCAATGTTCTTAAACTCCTCTTCACCATAAAGGTCCATATGAACCATTATAACACCGAAATTTTCCATCAAAACACTTATTTGTATCCCACGCTATGCTTCTGGCAACCCACGCTACATTTTTGGCAGCCCTCGTTACGCGTCTGGCAGAAGTGTTGCGCTTTTGAAAAGGAAGCAAAGTAATTCGTTGTAGAGGTTTTATTCACTATTTCACAGGTCCATCTCGTCATTAACAAGTAAGTGGGCCACATTCACGCCACCTTTACCATTTTTTTCTTCATTTTATTCATACAACTTTGTAAAAAACCATCTCCTAGGGTTTTGCTGCGTCTTAATCTTTCAGTCATAGTTTTCCATTTTTTGCTATAAAAACCCGCATCTTTTGTTTAAACACCCTCACCTACACTCCCTAACACTAATCCCTACACTCCACAATTTCCCCAAGAGTTTAGACAACAATTAACCACTACTTTCCCTCCATCTACCAAATTGTCCCTTATCCCCTGCTTCCACAAATAATACCTTACCCCTTCCCTTTCCCACTGAAAATTAGGATTTTCACATCATGGAAACTGGAAGCATTGATACTCAGAAAAGGAGGTACAATAAGGGTGGTAAAGTGTCCAGGTATGAGCCAACACATATCAAAGAAATCATGGCCTCACCTTTCATTAAGAAATTATTTGAAGATGTTGGTTGCATAGGGTTTTGTGAAAGAATTCAAGAGGTGGGTTGCCATGCTAAATTGACCAGCCTCTTTGCCACCAATTTAAAGAAGGATAAGACCACAATTGCAGGGGTAGACTTCACTATTTCCACAGATTCCATTTCCATAGCTATAGGCATTCCCAATCATGGAGAAATCTAGTTTAAAGGAATGGATTTAGACATTGAAAATTACAAGGTTTTCCTGAAACCACACTATAAAGATACTCCAACTCATATTTTTCCTTTTAGACAATTGCTAGATAGATATGCCTTGTTGATGAACATGATCATGAAACACTTTACCTTTGAAGGGAGATTTTCAAGATTGTACCAGTATCACATAAGGTTGTTGATGCATTTCACTACCATCAAGCCACTTAACTTGCCTCATTACTTATTCATAAGCCTGGGCAAAATGATAGAAAAGGTACAAAGCAAAGGGAAAGATCACAAAAACAAATTTGTTTTATCATGGTTTGGTAAAGGTCATGGTCATCCAAAAACTTTCAGAAATCAACATGCCTTGGGAGGATTTCATCCGGTCAGTTTCTCTTTTTCCTGTTACTAGTCAACCCAGTAGTCAAAACACTTCATTAGAAACACCAAGGCCACAAGAGGTTGGCTCATCCAACATGTTGTCAACTAGAAAGACACATGTGGCAGAGGTTACACAGACTTACGAGAAAGGGAAAAAAAATGCTTTTTCCCTTGAGAGCACCAAGAAGATGTCTACACCCAGAATGTTGACTAGGGCACAAACTAGGAAAATTCCCTAGGAAAATATGGTGGAACAAGTTTAGGGAGAATTGGAGCAGTCACCTAGGAATGTATATGACTCCCCATTGCAACATGTTGAGGAGGAGATGCCTCATGAGCAAGAGATGTTTGACCATGCAGACAAATCAAATGAATAAATTATCAAAGAGAAACAAGCACAAATACAAGAGATAAAGGATGATCTTTCAAGAGGGCCAATAGAGACACCAAGCTACAGAGAAACATGGTGAGACACTATTTCACCAGGAACCTGATTTGCAAAATTAGGCTAAAAAACATGAAAAAGAGGCTAAGGAAATCCCTAAAGAAGATACAGAGGAGAGATAGCCTTGATATCTTGGATGATGCATCATTTATTGTGTAAACCCATCCAACAAGGATTCCTAAAAACAAATTGCAATGAATTTTGACAATTTTGGCAAATTTTTGGTATTTTGACAGTTTTGATGTATAGAAGCGCAGCGTGGCCACGTTGCGCTTTCTATCAGAGGATATAAATGATGAAAACATTACATGCTTGGATAGGTATTGAACTGTACTTCACATATATATACTATGTTGGCAATTTCAGATCACAGTGTTGAAGAAAAATCCAAAAAACATGATAAAAAACAGGTCTGCCACTTTTTCAAGACCTTTGTTGTGCTTCTCGGAGTAACTTTGGGAAAACATATTTTTCTCTATCAAAAGGTGTCCATTTTATGTTATTGAGGTTTCTAATGAAAACTATATACCCTCATGTTTCCATTGAGCCTTTCAAAGTTGTATTTGGAGTAGTGGAAGGATTTCAAAAGTCCTCTCCAAGGTTGGTGCTACATTTTTTTATTGATGTTGCGTTTCTAGGAAATATGACCGTTTTTTAATTTACTTGGTCAAAGTTGATTCCCATTGATGTAATACAACTTATAGTGAATTTATATGATTTAATTAAGTTTCATGGGGTTAAATTAGTTTTTTCCATGTGGATTTGGTGATATTTAATGCTTGTCAAAGTCAAATTGAGTTAGTTGAGCTATTGGCCAGTTTTTTATTGTGCAAGAAACAAAGACCTTCATGTATTTATCAATGTTTTCATAAGGGTGAGAACAATAGAAGTGTTTCTACAAAACTACGAGAACCGTATGTATCTCAAAGTGACCTCTTGAATTGGGATAAGGTATTCCTAGATTAGATTGTTGCATTTTCCCTTTCCAGTACACACAAATTTACATGAAAATACAAGTTGTTGCGCAACTAGAAATTTCCACTAGAATTTACATTTTCTTGCATGCACAACATAGTGATTTTTTGTTTCATACATCGATTATTGTTCCATATTTCAATGCAAGTCCAAAATACATATCTATCTTATTTATAAAATTCTCAACATGGTTGAGTTATATGATTCGAGAATATGTGTATTAGTTTTTGA
>JZKD02S1675652.1:0-23039 GCA_000966675.3 Picea glauca
ACATATTATATTATTTTTCACTCCATTGGCCCTTGGATATATGTTCTCTCACTTGGTATTTTGTGCTTTGCCCCTTATCATGTACTCCACCACCCTCTACCAAAAGGCCACACTTCAATCTGTGTGTTTGTACATCATTTTAGTGATCTTCAAGGAGGAGGATCAAGATAAAAAAAATACTAACACGAATTCCCTTGTTACAATCTTCTTTAACACAAATTCCCGTGTTACATTCTTCTTTAGACATTAGTCATTAATTCCAGAGCAATCCAACCTAGTTTTTTATTAAGTAGACATGTGAATATCATATGAGTATCAATTGAGTAATCTTTGAAACATACAATGAAAATAGAGTAGTTGTGGTGATAGTTGGATTGTAGGGATGCAATGTTAGCCTTAAACTCTTTCACTTGATTTTGCAAACATCGTAAGCCTTGTCCCTTTCTGATTCATGTCCTGGGTGTAGATGGCAATGATGAGCTACACATACATGGATTGTATGGTTGCAAATGTTGCAAGCATTGTCCCTCTATGGTTCATGTTTGAGGTGGAAATGGTAATGATGAGCTACACATACATAGATCATAGGTGTGAACAATGGCAATTCAAAGACGTGGATGATGACATTGATTCTAATCTTTGTCTTGAGCTTCCATTGCAACCTCTTGGATTTTACACGGGGACAAAAATGAAATGCTACATGCAACCTCATTATGAGATAGATGATCATGCACATGAGGTGGCCCTGCCCATCTTGTAAACCCACTAAAATTAAATTAAATGCAGAAACCAAAGACAGGGGTACCAAGCAAAATGTAATGCATCCAGTTCTGCTTGTAAGATAAGGGCACCAAACATCCAAAAGTCTAGAAACACTTCTTTGAAATCCACGTCTATGACACAAACAATTAAGTGTATATTTTTAAGTAAATCCAAAACATTTTCTCTCATCAAATTAAGAACCAATAAACCACATATAAATGTACATAATGAAGTCATTAAAATATGTAGTATATCCTTAAGAACCTATAAACCACATAAACATGTACATAATTGAAGTCAATAAAATATGTAATACATTCTTATATAAATGTACATAATGAAGTCATTAAAATATGTAGTATATCCTTAAGAACCTATAAACCACATAAACATGTACATAATGAAATCAATAAAATATGTAATACATTCTTATTGAAAAATAATCAAAAAAATCAAAATTGACCCTCCAATCCATACATTTTATATTGGAGATATTACCACCTTAATGTTCACAATACTTAACATTCATTAAATAATATACTTATTAAACACAATCACATTTTAATTCACTTTGACATTCCCTTTCCCACTTCAAAATTCAAAAATATATATTTGACAAGAGCGTTCCGGGGTAAACCTTAATAACAAAATCTACTAAATCTCGTGGTGATAAGGAGGCACGTGATTTAAAAATAATTTAAAATAAAACCATGAAAAGGCATAGTAGATAAAAGTGCTTTGATTCTCGGAAGTGTGTTTTGGTTTGAAATGTGCAGCCAAATACTTAATGTCCGTTGTTGGAGATTTGGTAGAATAAAGGTTTGAAATTGAACATCGAACATGTTCGACGGAAAAGTCGTTAGGTATTCGAGGGAAAAAGTTGTTGGCATATATGGAAGCGTGCAATGGGCCGACCATATAGCTCTCCGCATCTCTAAATGCATGGAACAAGCTTAAAAAGGCGAAGCCTTTGAGCCGTTTTATTATTCCGTTATCTTAGGTTTAGAATAAAATATTTTTTTTGTTCTTCCTATTTATTTTATTATTTCTATATTTTTATTATGTCATATTTTTATATCATGAATTTTTTTATTTTTATTTAAAAATAGAATTTGCTAAATGTTTTATTTTTGGGTTTTTTGGATTAGAATTTGTTGATGTAAATTTGGATAAAATCGCTATTTTATGTTCTTTAAATTGTATTTCTAAATACATAAATAAATTAACCATACTAAAAAAACCCTTAAACAAAATCAAACAAATTTTTTTATAAAAAAACATCCAAAAATTAAAACAATTATATCAATGCAAAAATGATCTTTAAAACTGATTACTTTTTGTTAACAAGAAGTTCTCTTTGAGATGAGTGATCGTAGTCAAGTGTGATTATGTAGGGAATTAGATTATTCCACTTTGGACGGACTTGGTTTATAGTGGATATGAAGGCTTGGAAAGAACTTGGAATTGATATATTGCCTTATATTTATTTTAAAGTATCGTATCAAACCTTTAAAGTTTTATATTTAGTTGACACGTCTTTTAATAAGGTTAGAACATTGGATCATTCACTTGTAGGCACACAATCTTATATTTATTTTAAAGTATCGTATCAAACCTTTAAAGTTTTGTATTTAGTTGTCACATCTTTTAATAAGGTTAGAACATTGGATCATTCACTTGTAGGCACACAATCCTTAAGCTTGTAAGGAAACTTCTCAAATTGAAATAGGAAACTTCTCAAATTGAAATAGTGAGGTCACAATATATAGCAAGGTGATAATTAGTTGTTACTGTTGTGAGGATATTACAAGACAAGTGAGCAATGTGAGAGTAGAGGCATATAACTAAGGAATAAAGTAAAATGCTTGAGTGTAATTTGAAAAACAATAAGTAATAATATTCTTCAGTGTAATTTGAAAAACAATTTAATTAAAGGAATCACATGCAAATTATTTATATTGTATGAACTTACAAATAAACTATTGAATTAGTTGAACGACCATTCAAAAATGCACACACCAACAAATAAACATGCAAATAAAATTATCTATATGGTATGAACTTACAAATAAACTATTGAATTAGTTGAACGATCATTCAAAAATGCATACACCAAAGGTTTTATCTGGCTGATCAATAGTATAGTTTATTGTTGGTAAAGAGTAAATGCAAAATAAAATTATTTATATGGTATGAACTTACAAATAAACTATTGAATTAGTTGAACGACATTAAAAAATGCATACACCAAGAAATAAACATGCAAATACAATTATCTATATGATATGAACTTACAAATAAACTATTGAATTAGTTGAACGACCATTCAAAAATGCACACACCAACAAATAAACATGCAAATAAAATTATCTATATGGTATGAACTTACAAATAAACTATTGCATTAGTTGAACGATCATTCAAAAATGCATACACCAAAGGCTCCATATGGTTGATCAATAGTATTGTTTATTATTGGTCAAGAGAAAGTGCAAAATAAAATTATCTATATCGTATGAACTTACAAATAAACTATTGAATTAGTTGAACAACCATTCAAAAATGCATACACCAACAAATAAACATGCAAATAAAATTATCTATATGGTATGAACTTACAAATAAACTATTGAATTAGTTGAACGACCATTCAAAAATGCATACACCAACAAATAAACATGCAAATAAAATTATCTATATGATATGAAATTACAAATAAACTATTGAATTAGTTGAACGACCATTCAAAAATGCATACACCAAAGGCTCCATATGGTTTATCAATATTATAGTTTATTGTTAGTAAAGAGTAAGTGCACAATCTAAATAGAGAGTGTAATGTTGTGAAGAGTGTTGTATGCTTGACTCACATATTGAATATGATTATCAATTAGATCTTGCAAAAGTACATAGAACATGGAACTCTTTATCAACTCATAAAAACTAAGAATAACATTTACAAGAGTACACGACATATATTTATACATGAATGGATAAGCAAATCATCAACATAAGTGGACCCTAATGGTCAACCTTAGACATTGTGGTTGAGAATGATCCATGCCTTGTCAATGAAATTAGGTCGATCACGACATGCATTGGTGTGGCCAAATTTGGTCACTCTAGTGTGTATCTTAAGTTCACCCAATCTTAATCACCCAAGGTGTCGTCTACATAGATCCTCAATGTTATGATGTGGTACATTGAGTTGTTGTTGAGGTGGCATGGTGTGCATGCTAATGAGATGGAACCAAAAGGATCAAACATAAGCATTAAAGGTTATGATCAATGAAGAGTTTATACCAATCACACATTAGACAATAAGTACATTACTTGCACGAGTCGAAAAAACTAAGGTTGGCATGAAAAACATTGTAGAGGACTTGGTGCAACATTATTTCATCACATTTAGCATTTATGAAGTCTTGGAATATATCATAGTCACACAATGCTTCCTACCCTACCCCTCCCTATTAAAAATGCATCTTGTGGGTTTTCTTTCTCTTCTTCCTATCTAACCTAGAAAAAGGTTGGGGGATAGATAATCACCCTCTCACTACCCTTTAGGGCCCATATCCATTATAAAACCCCCCTCTAGGGATATTTGTAGAGTCTAGCAAGCCATAAGAGAATAATGAGGGTTTACATTAAACAATCATTCTTGTTTCATGGTTATAAAACACTATTGTGTTTTGTCGATCATATGTCTTGTTTCATATGGCCCAATCAATCAAGTTCTGAAAGACATTGATTTATGCTTGCCTATTCATGGAAAGGAAGGTTTGGTCATATCTATATGTGATTGACTAAGATATTGATTCAATATTCTATATTCTAGCCAGAACCATGGGATATGTTTATAGATCAATTGTACCACCAGTCAGCAATGTCTCCGTTATGTATGGAGTAGAAGTGTTGGTACCTAAAGCACCATAATATCCCATTGAAGAAGTATTCTCTATAGCACTATCCAACAAATTAGGAAACTTATGTTGCACCTATTTAAGCTTGAAATACTTAGATTTGTACTAGAAACTTGTCTACATTGACAAAATTGTTCAACGGAGGTTCACCAAGGATAAATTTTACCTGTAAGCTCTTTGACAAGCTAATGCCTCTTATCAACTAAGAATTTTATGGAAGTCTTTGCAAGATATGCAACAACTATTCTGTACCATCTCATCCCTAATATCCCCTCCCTTGAAGGAGCTTGTACAAAGTGATGACATAGTAGAAGATCCTTCAGAGGAGGGGATATTAGGTATGTGCTCATGAAGAATAGTTGTTGCATATCTTGCAAATCCTTCCATCAAATTCTCAGTTGATAAGAGACATCATCTTGTCAAAACTCTTATAGGTAAAATTTATCCTTGGTGAACCTTCATCAAACAATTCTTTCTTTCTCTTGTTCCCTGGAGATTTTGTTTGTTTTTCCTCACATAGAATAGTGCATAGTTGTGGAAAATGATTTGGCAGAATTTTGTAGATTTCAATCGCATTTTTTCAAAGACTAGTTGAACACTATAAAAATCACCATCTTGAAATTTTAAATATTTTTCAATGTTGTGGTTTATTATTACTCGAACATATGGAATCTCCTTGAATTGGTTGAGACTCACAAGCCTTGACATTTTTTTACTTGGGATAAATAATTTTATTTTTTTAAATGAAATAAACTCATGTAAAATCATTTTCAAGATAAACATAATGTCTCATGTTTAACTTTAACAAAAAGGTAGTGCCTATGTCATTCTTGTCATACTCTTTGAATTGGGCATTTAGGTTGTAGCTAGTGAGTGTCATTTCAAGACTGTTGGAACCCTTTCAATATTTCTTGAAATCACCTAGATGAGAGATAAAAAAAATCCAATAGTTAGTGAAAACAATAAGAGTATTTTCTTCCCACGAGACTTGAAAACATCTTCTTCTTTTTTTTAAGTAAAAGGCGGAACCTATTATATAATAACTTTAGAAAAGGAGTACATGTGACACGCAGGTGCCAGTTGTCCTGCCTATGTAGGAAACCAAGACAGCTGGCCTGCCCACAGTAGCATGCAAAATCATAGAGTTCACTGTGCCACCCTTCCCGTAGGAAACCAGGGTATCCATTCATAATTGACAACATTCTTGTTTACTGTTCTAATGCTAACCATGCTAACAATTACAGAGCTACAGCTCTGGTAAATGACTACAGAAAAATATTTGGAAAACATGCAAGACAGAAAAAACCTATTCCCCGGAGTCCTCGTGAGATTCCTTCGCTTTTCCATCACTGGCTGGGATGGAGAATGGCTGAGAACAGGTTGGGCATTGTTGCTGAGGAGTGGCACTGGAGTAGGCCGCATAGAGCATGTCCAGGCGTTGGCTAACGCAGACTTCTCTGAAGAGTTGGTCATCGACCAGGCTTCAAAATTCAAATATCAACTGCAGATGCTCCGGGTGCAGGAGAGGTGGCGAGGGCGGCATCTGTGGCTCGTCTTTTATTTCCTGACGTCTCGGCACCTCCGTATTTGTCTGCAATTATGTGGGGCCTTTCGGTGGCTCCTCCTCGACCACGCAGGAGGTGGGCTCTTCGTTTTGTGCTGCGCAAGGACCTGGGGTGCCTGTTGAGAAGGGTAGTGCTTCTGCTTCAGCGATGCAAGTCGGGGAATCCCAATTGTCTGGTACAATAAACATCTTGCTCTCCGAGAAGTCTGGTGGGAGTTCCAAGTCTGAGTCCTCTTCTACAAAAGTTTTGGGAGGCGAGCTAGCTGTCGTGTTCACCCGACGACGTCTCTGCCTAGACATGCTCACAGCCCGCTGAAAATTCATGTGTCTCTTCCTTCTGGAATCGACAGCATACTAGTCGGCTCCCCTGTGGGGCTTCCCTCTCAGCCTCGGCATGGAAGGAGCAAGGAGCAAAGCCAGAACGCCGAAAACACCACAGCTACACCGCTGCTCAGCAAGCTTCGAACTCACCCTAAGATTTATGGCAAGGAGGATCAAGGCATAGATTATAATGGTTTCCATTAAAGCCGAGAGCTTAATGCTCTGGCTATCCGTCCTGTAAAAGCTTGTGTGAAGCGCCATCAGAGAACGGAGGCCGACGAAGGTAGTGCCCTTCATAAATGGTTGAGTGTGTGGTGAGAGCCATTATAAATGGCCTCTCCCATATCGCCTCCACATGCCTCCCCTTGTCCGCATGTCACCCCATCCGGGGCTGGGTAATCTTTGTTGGCTAGGAGTTGGCAACTATTATATAGAACGGAGGAGCCATTGCCTCTGACGTCCCAAATTATTTGTTTTGTTTCCCTTTGTACTCCCTCATTTGCTAGGTAATCGGCCACTCCATTTGCCTCCCTTTTGACATGGGAGGGAATGACACTGATATTGTGCCCAAGCAGGCTTTTGAAGTCTTCGAGCAATCCTGCGAGGCGCCAGTTGGGAGAAATTTTTTGTGGATTTCCCCCATGCAGGATCTTAGTGATTAGCTGGATGACAATTTGTGAGTCCCCTTCTAGGATGATTGTGTGGCTGGCCAGGGTTACCGCTTGTCGAAGGCTCTGTAGTAGGCCTATCAATTCTGCTACATTGTTTGTAGTTTCTCCCAAATATCCCGCAGTCAGCATTAGAATTTCCCCTTTGGAGTTCCTGATCACAGCTCCGTATCCGGCGGGTCCGGGATTACCTTTTGAAGCTCCATCAAAGTTAATTTTTAAGAATCCATTTGGAGGGGGGGTCCAGGTAGTTGGGTTGGGGAATCGGTTCTTGGGAGGTCTGGTTGTCATTGAGTCTTTTAGGTTGAGTTGCCAACTTTGGAGGGTTAGTGATTCCTCCCGATTACAATCCTTTTGCCGAGGTTGTCAGTGCTTACTTTTGATTGTTTCTTTGATGAGTGTGGCAGCTTTGTCCCAGGTTGACTCTGCTGGGGAGTTCTTGGAATGGAAGATGTGTTTGTTTCGCTCCTTCCATATCTGCCATAGAATGAAGCCTGGGAGGAGTTGCCAAATGTGGTTCAGAATGGGATTATTATAGGTGATTGAGTCCCAATTTTCAATAGTGTCCCTGATGTTGCCTCTGTTCTGATTTGATCTGCGCATGATTTGTGCCCCCTGGTCCCAGACGGTTTGACTATAGAGACAACCGTTGAAAATATGCTCCTTGGTTTCTTCTTGGGATTGACATAAAACACACATGGATGGCCCAATGAATCCCCTTTTCCTGACGTTATCCCAAGTTAGAATTCTGTTATGGATGATTAGCCAAAGGAAGGTAGAGACCTTGGGCCAGAGCGCTTTGCTCCAAATCTTGCCCTAGATGGTATCCACTTCCTGATTATAGTGGTTGTCGTGTATGCAGTAGGCTTCCTTTACCGAGAAGTTTCCTGAAGCTAAATGGCCCCATCTGAGAATGTCGGGCCCCTCCTTCCTGGGAATTTTCCTGCGTCCAGCCTCTTGGTGCCAGACGGACAGGTTTAAGTCAGGCGGGGTTCCTAGATCATGGTTGGAGGTCTTCCATTGCCGCCAAGTCTGCTCCGCATCAGTGGGTTCCAGAGATCCTTTACCTTCAGTGAAGGGGGTTGATTGAGGGCCAGATGAAGGGGTGTGAGATCTGCTAGGTCCTTTAGAGGTTTGAGTTATTGCCACGAATCTTGCCAGAACCTTGAACTATCTCCATTGCATATTTCCCAAAAGGCGTGTTTCTGTATTATGTCTTTGTTCTGCCAAGCTGTGTTCCAAATGTTCGAACCCTGGATTTTAACGTTGTGTCTGATCAGCTGATCCGACTGCATGGAGGGAGCGTATTTGTTCTTCCAGATTTGTGCCCATAACACATCTGGTGTTTTCATCCACCTCCACCATATCTTGGCCCCCATTATCTGGTTGATCTTTCCTGGATCCTATAGGCCAAGGCCTCCCCTGCCTTTAGGTGTGCATACCTTATCCCAACTCACCAGGGCCCATTTCTTATTGGCCTGCAGACCTTGCCAGAGGAAGTTCCTTTGAATGTTTCTGATCGCTCTGATGATGTGCTTGGGAGCAGCTAAGGCGGTGAAGAGGTAGGTGGGTAAGGTTTGAAGAACTGATTTCAGCAGGACTAATCTAGTTGCAATGTTTAAAGGTCTAAAGGTCTAGTTGGCCAGTCTATTGGAGATAGAGATGAGGAGGTTGTCCCAAGAGATGGATTTGGTTGGCGCTCCAGTAAGAGGAATTCCCAGGTAGTTGGATGGAAGGGAGCTCGTGGGGATACCCAGGATTTTGGAAATGTGTAGTTGAACTGCCGCAGGAGTGTTGAAGAAGAAAAGCTTGGATTTATCTAGGTTTAGAGTCATGCCCGAGGCTTCAGTGAAGTCAGAAAGGATGGAGTTGAGTTTGAGGGCTTCACATTCCATAGGAGAGTTCATGAGTAGAGTGTCATCGACGAATTGGCTGTGTGAAGGGGCAGGCCTAATATTATGCAGGGGTAGGCCTTTGAGGGCTCCTTCTAGCACAGTTGATTTGATGTAGCGACCCAAGCCTTCCGCCATTAGAACAAAAAGAAAGGGTGAGAGCGGATCCCCTTGCCTAATGCCTCTAGAAGCTGAGAAGGGGCATGAGGGGACTCCATTGACTAGGATTGAGAAGAAAGTCGAAGAGGTGAGGTTCAAAATCCAGTTTACCCAATCTTGATCAATGCCAAAGAAAATGAGGATAGCTCTGAGGTACTGTCAACTGGCCTTATCAAAATCTTTTGAGAGATCAAGTTTGATTAACATACCTAGGGTTTTTGTTGATTTGAGAGAGCTGACCACCTCATGTGCCAGTATGACGTTGTCCATGATCTGTCTTCCTTCAACATATCCAGCTTGTTCCTTGGAAATGACAAATGGCAGGATTGGCTTGAGTCGATTTGCAATCACCTTGGTAACAATCTTGTAGATGACATTGCATAAGGCAATGGGTCTGAACTGTTTGGGGTTAGTGACTCTTTCTTCCTTTGGGATGTGAGTGAGGAAGGTGGCATTGAAAGCTTGGAGAACTTGTCCCGACGATCTGGATTCCTCGACGACCTCCCATACATCCTTACCTATGATGTCCTAGCAGTGATGGAAGAAATTTGTAGTGAAACCATCGGGGCCTGGGGATTTTCCTGGAGGCATATCTTTTACTGCCTGGTCCACCTCTTCCTTAGATATTGGCCTTTTAAGAGCGACATTCTATTCTGGTGTGATTAGCTTGGGAATATGGCTAGTGACTTGGGTGATTGCTTCACTTCTGTCCACTTTTCTTTCTGTGCGGAGGGTCTGGTAGTAATTGTTGAGCTCCTCTTCAATGTGTGCATGTTCTCTTATCAATTGGCCCTGCTCATTTTCCAGGTGTGTTATTATGTTGATATGTCTCATGTGTATCATTGTTATGTGGAAGAATTTGGTGTTCTTTTCCCCTTCTTTGAGCCATTGTATCCTAGATTTCTGCCTCCAGAGGATTTCCTCTTGCATCCTTTGTTGCTCCAATTGTATCTGTAGCTGCTCCTCTTCCGCCATGAGCTCAGTAGTGCGAGCTCCTGATATAAAGATTTTTTGTATCTCGGCTAGTCTGTTCTCTGCATCTCTGATGCCTTGGAAAATGTTTCCAAAGGTGTTTTTGTTCCAGTGTTTGAGCCATTGCTTGAAGTTTTTAAGCCTTTGTTGGAATTAGTACATCTTGGTGCCCTGCTCTATCTCACACTGATTCCACCATGTTTGTGCCAACTGTTGGAAATCTGGGTGTGTGAGCCAGGATTTTTCAAATCTGGAGGGTTTTAATTTCGATGTTGTTTCTATAGCTATTTGGAGGGTGATTGGCCAATGATCAGAACCTATTTTGGGAAGGATCAAGATTTCTATACAGAGGTCTCTCTCTAGCAAATATTCTGTTACGAGAAAGCAATCGAGTCTGCATTCTACATGCTGACTACCGGATCTGCGGTTAGACCAGGTGAAAGTGCCATTGTTGTTCTCTATGTCTACTAGCTTTAACTGTTCAGGGAGGGTTTTGAACTTACCATTGTCTTGCTCCAGTCATTTTCTTTAGCCTGTTTTTTCCTCCAGAGACATGATCATATTAAAATCACCTCCTAGGATCCAGTTGGGCGTGTTTACCAGTGCTTTGACTTGGGTTAGCTTCTCCAAAAATTTGTTTTTTTCCTGTTGTCCTTGTGGGTCGTAGACGTTGGTGATGGTCCCTTCCTAATTTGAGCCTATGATTTCAAAATGCGCTGACAAGGTACCTGCTGTGGAGAAGGGTCCACTAAGGATCATGTGGGTAGGATCCCACAGTATTGCTAGACCTCCTGATGCTCCCACGGAGTCCACATAGACGTAATTGCAGCCTTTCCATATGCGTTGGAATATGGTTTCAGCTTCCTTTCCTGCACATTTAGTTTCCTATAACATTAGAATGTCTGGGCTTTCCTCCTTGGCGCATTCTCTAAGGATCCTTTGCTTGGATTGTCCATTGAGCCCTCTAATGTTCCAAGTGATAATCTTCATCATTAAGAGGAGGGGTGTGGGTGGAGGTATCCCTCCGAGAGATTTTGTATCTGTCCTGAGTTGATCATCAAGTGTCCAGCTTCTTTAATCAACTGATGTACTGGTTTCCTTCCTCTTCTCTTATTTTCGCGTGGTATTTTTTTGGAGCCAGAGCTTGATTATGTTGCAATGCCAAGGTGCGTTGTGGATCCTGCTGTGGAGTTAAGGAAGACCTTGTGCACCTTTCTAAGTTGTTCTTCTGGAAGGCCTTGCAGGTCTTTCTGATCCAAGGCTTCCTCCAGTTTCTCCAGATCGATGCCCGCCAGGTCTTGGGCATCCATTTTCGTTAGAGTGTCTCCATCCATATCCCCTTTTTCTTCTGCATTGATTTCTTTATTCGGATCGGAGGGGGGTGATTCAGGGTTCTGGTCTTTTCCTTTCTGTAAGCCAACGTTTGGATCTTGGACTTCCTCCTCCTCAGGTAGCTGGCTTAGAATATCATAAGCATTCCTAGTCTGGATTCTTGGTCTGGGATCAGCTGTTTGTCTTCGAGTGAGATTTTTCTTCCTTGTCTGGATCATAGTGAAACCGTCTTTCTGCAAATTCTGACTGACCTTGGGAGCTTGTTGATTTAAGGGGCAGTCCCGAAACAAATGGTTGTGTTCGTGACATTTTCTGCATCTGAACGAGATGTGCTCGTAGTCAAGGGTTTGTGACCAATCTTCATCCTGGTACTCTAGTATTACCACTCCTGGTAAGGCTTTGGCTATGTTCATGTAGACACAAATGCGGGCGTATGAGGTGTACTTGTGTTGCTTTGTGGCTTCAGAGGCTTTCACGTATTGACCGATGGTATTTCCTATTCCCATGAGGATCTCCTCCAACCAAAACTCCTGCAGGAGGGAATAGAGGCGGATCCAGATGGGTGCCATTGTAAAGTCCTCATTGTCCGGGCTGAAGCGCTTTGTCCAGTACCTTAGGAATAACCCTGCTGAGTTGAAGAAGTAAGGGCCATTTTCAAAAATGTGATCTTTGTCCTCTAGGCTGTATAGTATGATGGTGATGAAGCATTTTGAGCTAAGATGGACCTCATATTCCCCTTTGGGATTCCACCAGTATTTGATCCATTTGTTTAGATCTCTTTCTGATGGCCAGAGTCCCAAGAATTTGCCAATGAGGGCATGTTCTTGCATGAACTGTGTGTGCTCCCCCACTCTGGTTGAACTTATGTGATACCTGGGCGCTTTTTCCATTTGCGGGATGCATTTCCTGGGTTCCCAGCTGTGGGGTGCTCTGGTTTGAGATGTGCTAGCTTCCGTTTCCATTTCCTGTCGAAGGCCTTGCTCCTTGGAGAGTATATGCTCCCAGATTTGTTGTGGCGGATCGAATGTTGGTCGCTTTTCCCTTGTCCCAGACCTGTCGTTGGCTGTTATGTTACTGTATGAGGGGGGTTTTCCCCCCTCTTTAGCGCCCATGGCTGCGGACCAGAGCCGGTATGGGTTCGCAATGAAGCTGTAGGGTTTTGTGGCCGCGGCGAGTGCTGTAGCGATCAGGCAAAGGCTCTCATGGGCCTAGTGCTAGGGTTTTCCCTCTCTCATCCAGGATTTTGGTTTCTTCCTTGAAAACATCTTGGGATACATTAGACCTGCCATTTTCATAATTGGTGAAGGTTTGCAAGACTCCATTTCCTTTTCTCCAATAGCTTTCAAACTTGTTTCTAGGAATGTTGTCATTGTTGTGTATGAAGTAAATCAATCAAGGGGGATATTTCTATATGTAATGTAATGAAATCATTTATATGTATTTATTGATACTCACATGAACTTAACAAAAATATGTATGTTTAATATTTTTTAATATTTCAAATTCTTTTTGGGTATCTATTGATGTAGACAAATTGTCCTTCGCCAAACTAAGGGATTTTTCCCAGATTTAAGGCCCAAATATATTTTTCTCTATTTGGGATAGGAACCTTCTTCAGTACAATGGATTGGCTGCCAAATAAACAGATGTGCTTTAGATTCAAGTATATAAATCCTTAAATGTAGTCCTGGAACTAATAAGAGAATCCAATCGTAATCTAAACACCTAGCTAGGATTTGAGAATAGAAAATGAACATGAAATAAACAACTATTTTGGCCATTAGAACAAAAAATTATCTATTGTAAATTAATGGTTAAAACAATTGAATAACCAATCATAAAATCAAGTTAGCCTTATTTTAATAACCATCAACCATTTTATATTCAATGCTACCAACTAATTAAATCAATACAGCAAGAAGTAATCATGATAGCATGAGAACAATATCATAGTCACTCCAACATAAGAAAACAAAGGAAGTACTCCCACGCCACACATACACCAGGATCTACCTCCAAATTGTGGCTAGTTGGGTTCTCAGTTAATATTGAAAGCAATTTACAATCTCAAGCAAAAAACCTTCTCTCTATTGTGTTTATCTTATTTATACAAACAAAGAAGAGGGAGATTATCTTTTCAATTATTCCACTTGGCTATTCAGTTCCCTTTCTTGGCTCCCATGTTTCTCCATCCAACAATCATTTTCTTGCACCTAGGAATTAGATTCTTTTTGTTAGTTCTAACTCCTTTCTTGATTGTTTGATTACATTTATTTATTGTTCAGTTTCTCCATCCAACTGTCCTTTTTTTGCACTTGGATATTTGATTCATTTTGTCAATTATAACTCCTTTATTTACTATTCAAGCTCATTTCTTGGATGACAAATTCTCCTTTTCTAACGGGATACTCCACATGGCTAGAGGAATCTTCTCCTCTTTATTTCTTCATTTTGTATCACTTGGTAACCACGTAAAAGTACTTGCATGTTAGTGAAACAAGACGAGGGAATATAGGGTTAACCATAAAAAAATCAATTATTCTATAAAACTAATTCCTTTTAGCAATTCAAATTAAAACTAGATTTTTGAGGGGATGGGAGGGGCGGCTTGTTTTAGAAATCAAGACCAATTTGAGAATAAAGACCCACTCTCATACATTTTCGATGAGGGAGGCCCTAGTTTGGTAGTCAAGGCCAACCACCAAATTGAGACAAGGAAGAGGTGAATTAGTAAAGGGAGGTCCCAATTTGGAAATCAAGGCCAATCACCAAATCGAGACAAGGAAGAGGTGACTTACTAAAGAGAGGCCCGATTTGGAAATCGAGGCCTATAATGTGCTCGAGCTAAAAAAAAAATTGGAAAGACTTCATCAAATTTGGGAATACGGTTTAAAATCATTCAAACAATGGGTTTATAGGAGGCTCAATGTACCAATCGGACCCAATCCAAAAATCAAGAGAGATCTCAAGCACCAAAATAAGCGAAATGACCCAATTGGTAAATCGAGGTTAATTTAAAAGTTGGAGTGAAATATGAAATGAAAGAGAAAAATATGAAGGGGAAAGGCCTGATCATGATGTTGAACTTTAAAATCATGAGTCAAATTTGAATATTAAACAATCGGGACGTCAATTTAATAATCGGGTCCAATTTTAATATCAAGAAAGGGATTCAATGATCAAGGAAGGGAAGATACTTGATTTTAAAGTTGGCCCCGATCTAAAAATCGAGAAATAACTTAGAAATCAAAGAAATAAAATGAGTTTGATTTTGAATTGAAGCCTAATCTTAAGATTGGTAAAGGGTTCAACAATCAAAGGAAAATAAGGGGCCTAATTTAACAATTAAGCCCGACCTGAAAATTGGGGAACTAAACTAACTGAAAACTATTCGAGGAAGAAGCAAGTGAATAAAAATAATGCATGAAAGGGAAATAAGTCATTGAACTAATGGAGCAAGTGAAGCATGAAGGCTCATCTAACTTATCCATTGCAAAAGAATCATCAGGGTTGCAAAGAAAATGAGGAACCGAGGTCTATACAAACCCAAAAAGAAATCATATTCATGCTAAAAATATAAAAGAGGGTTTGTTGGTTTTGCTTAAAACTTAAGGGAGTTGTTGAGGGATCAACAAATTGTGAAACATTGGGTGAACCCGTGAATCTCTAAATCATTACTCTTTAATCATATCTTTTAACATGAGGCAAAAATTTTCAAAAAACTTATACCTTATAAGTATAACAAATGGGTTCTTTAGTTCTTTCCCTTATAACATGAACTAGAATATCATAATCACACATCTATAGTTATTTAACGGTTTTTTCTAAATATATAAAGTATGGAGTTGACTTCCTTTAAAGCTTCACTCGATGTTTTAGGTAATAGTCACAATCACATGGTTTTACTTAAATGGGGTTGAAGAATTCAAAACATAGGTTGTTTCACTTTCCTTCGATGTTTCTCCACTATTTGTGAGCCTCCATAGCCCTGGTGGAGTCACCTTGGCATTATAGACCTTGCTTCCCTGCTAGACAGTGTCCATAGGCTCGATGGAGATATCTCATTCCACCACATACGAATGAATTTCCTTTCTTGACCCTTTACCAAGTTATTGTATATGTTAAAAAAATGGTGGATGCGGGGAACATGTATTTACAACCAAGTGGGGAAGATGATTGTTTTTAGGAAAGGCTTGGCCATGCCTAAATAATAAGAGTAAGAATCAAAGATATTTAACCCTATATGCATGAATGAAACCTTTCACATGATGTGATCATTTAATGTGAATGGGTGGTGATAGGATCAGACAATGCTTGGAATTGACACTCCAATTTGCAGGTCTAGAAGGGAGATGTAGTCAGAAAAGATGGATTATTGTCAGCAATACTTCTCATGCCTCATAACTACTTCGAGTGGAAGCTAAAAATTATTCATCAACTCATATGTAGAGGCTTGTACCAGATTACCATGGCTACAAAGGTCGATCCAACCTATGCTATCGAGAAGAACATGTATCTCAACATCATGGATGAGGGTTATGGCCTTCTGTGTGTGTCTATGTCCCCAAACATTCTTTTTTGCATTGAATATTGTACCACACCAGATGAGATTTGGACAAAGTTGGAGGATATATTTGGAAAACAAGACGAAATGAGAGGCCATATTCTCGAGGTTGAGCTAAATTCTTTAGATACGAGAAATTTTGACAACATACAGGACTTGTTTGTGAAGTTCAAGTCCCTCCTCCTTCATCTAAAGGGATGTGGAATAGACAAATCCACTCAACATAGTTAGTTAATCCTTTCTATCTTATCAAAGCTTGCTCTGAATTATGTTTTTTTTGTCCGATTGTTTCATACAAACAAATTCACTTAAAGAACAGCTTGGAAAATGCCAACATTGGATCAATTTATTGAATCCCTCACGCAAGGGACCCAATGTGCAAGCACTTGTCGTGTATGAAAGAAACAAAAATTCCAATTCAAAGTCCAAGCAAAAAGGAAAGGGAAAGGTGCATGAAGAGACAAAGAAGGAAGGGTACTCCAAACCCTTCAATGATTCCTCAGGATCCAAAGGTGGAAAATGAAAGAAAGGGAATACCAAATGTGGTTACTGCAACCATAGTTATCATCTTGAGTCCACATGCATGAAGAAGCATATTGATTAGATGGCACAAATTATTCCCGAAGCTTCCAAAAATAAGTCGGAAGATCAATCCAAACAAGGTAACTCTCATGCATTGATTTCCATTAAATCTTCTCATGATTCATGGAAATTAGATTCAAGTGTATCCCATGATATGGAAGAAAAAAAGAATTTTTTATCTTCTATTTTAGCATGCATGGGTCCTCCCTTCCTCATGAGAGATGATACCCCAGCTGAGGTCATTGTCCAAGGGAGAGTAGAGCTCCCACATGAAAGTTTTGAGAACATATTGCATGCTCCAAAACTCTCCATGAATATACTCTCCATTTATCAGATAACACATTCTAGTATAGGATAAAGGGTGGAATTCACACATTATTCTGTAACCATATTTGATATGCGTGATAACTCCACGATTGTTGTCGGTGAGGTAAACCATCAATCTCATTTGTATACTTTCAGTGAGTTCATTGCAAAATCTGATTCTTCTTTACTACTTACACATGATGATGATACTAGTATATTTTGGAATGATATATTCGACCATCTAAACTTCAAATACATGTAGTAACTATGCAAAGAGGAAATGGTCACGGGCTTTCCCAACATACATTTTTCTAAAGGAGTTTTTCAAGGATGAGTTCTTGGAAAAAATCCTCAAGAGAAGTTTGAGAAAGGGAAGGCCTGGAGGGCCTCCTCTCCTTTGGAGCAAGGTAAGTGCTTACGTTTATTGATTATTTCTCATGATACAATTGGGTGTATTTTCTTAGGTAGAAGTCTGAGGTTTTTGAGCATCTCAAAGACTTCAAAGCAAATGCATAGAATCATTCTAGGAGAAAGATCAAAATCCTTCGTACAAACAATGGGGGGGGAATATGTGAACCGAGATGTCCAACATCTTTGTTCAGAGGAAGGTATACATCTATAACAGATAGTACCTTACACTCTGCAACGAAACATAGTATCCGGTAGGAAGAACAGATCCCTCAAGGAGATGGCCACTTTCATGTTGCATGCAATATCTCTACCACCCAAGCTGGTCAAGGAACTGTTGAGGAAAAAGGTATGAATTACCTTACTCAATCATTTTCAAATCTTTCCTAGCTAGGACAAGATAGTTGGGAATATTACCCTGTTCTTTATAGCCTCAAAAATATTTTTTCCCAATCCGCAATCGTTAATTACAAGGGTTTAGGTTGATTTATTAATGAAAAGAATGTTGCAAAATAAAATAAATTTTAGTTTAGTTTCTAAAATGTATACACATTACAAAAAGTAAATATAGAGATCGAAAAGAAAAAGTGACCAAGTCATAAATACACACAAATGAGACAGAATAAAAATCCGATTTATTTCATTCTGAGATATCAAAAGTGTTTTTCTCTTTACAAAACCCTATGAGGGAATGGAACAAAGTATAATTTAGAGATCCTCGACGAACACCATACAAAAGGACTCTGACAAGAAGTGAAAACTAAAATTTATAATATGGATCAGCTTGCCACAAACTGCTGGCAATTTGACTCTACAAAATATCCTTTATCAACTATGAAAATTAATCCACAAACATACAAGAATCCACAGACTATCAAGAATGGATCAACACCTCTAAAACAAGCATCTGAATTATTTGGTTTAGTTTTGAACCTTGTTGTCTACAATAGGACCCTACTATCAAAAAAGAGAATTATGCTTTGAATAAACTCAAGAATGAATGAAAACTGGAGTATCTCATGAATTCAAAAGAACAAACCTTAGTCTTGCTTTCTCCTTCTATTCTCTCTTTGTTTCTTCTTCTCATTTAGCTTTTATGCTTTCCAAATAAGTTGAAGTAGTTCAACTACTTTCTTTAGTTAAGTTAGTTTGACTTAACTAATTTAGTTTAGGAGAAATAATAATAATAATAATAGTTAAGGGTCTTTAATTAATAATAACTAGGTAGGTGGGACTCCTTGTAACTCCCATCTTTTCTTCTTTTCAAATTATAAAATATAACACAATTGGATAATCATTTCAACACATGCCACCCTTGTAACTCCCTTAGATACCTTCAAAAATTTAATATTTAAATATCATAAATAATTTAAATCATATCCAAAAGTATATAAATATCCACATAATCCAGATTATCCAAAAAAGAGCTTGTTGTCCAAAACTTTCTGCAGACCATCAACACTGTCTCTATCAACTCAAATCATAAATCACATGAAATAAAAACCATTCTTGCCACTCTGAGAGGCAATATTTCTTTTATCACTGTTTCCCCCCTTTGATTTCCCAGAGGTAGCTCGTGGTTGATTTGAACCTTGAGGATGTATTTCATTGATTACTTGGGAACAATCATCCTTCAAATGCATGCGGGAGGAAACGTATTTTGAGGAATCATTTGAGGGAGAGGAAGGGGAGGAAACATCTTTACCTTTATCTTGCACAAGGGAAATATCAGTTTTAAGTCTTTTACTAGCATGTGAATATTGGATAGGTGAATCAACAAGGGAAATCTAAACATTAGGATTGACAGGTGGTGGAGGAGGTAATGACAAAATGGGCCAGCCACGATGTGTTGAAATATTGTAACTGCAAAGAGTATTCTATTTATTATTGAGTTATTATTCATTAGATCAATCCCCTTTTTTGGATTGATCATGTCAGGCATTGTAATTGACCAAATTCCCTTTTGTGGATTGGTCAAATCCTAAATATAATATGCAAATTGAGAATTCGCCCCCCAGGATAATTAAAGTGGTTTTAACCACTAATAATACAAGTCGACCCTACCCAGTGAAGAGACACATTTTCAACACTTGCCAGTTTGTATAAATAAAGGAAGCCAATGCCTCATTATCTCACTCACTCATTCACTCATCAAGTGCACAAGTTTGGTAACTGTAGTTGGGAGAAAAAGGAAGAGAGAGGCACATTTCTCAGTGTTGGATATTCTCTAGTGTTTTGGTTTATTGTCTTGGCATTGTATTGGGTATCTATATTAAGGAATTTTTGCTGGGTTTTCTCCCCCATGAGGGTTTCCTAGGATAAATGTTGTGTATCTTGTGATTGTGTTTCTCTAAGTGATCCTACCTATTCTATTGTTATCTAGTAAATTGAAAAGAAACCTAATAATAGCTCAAAAATTAACATGGAATCAGAGCTAAACTGAAGAAAGAATCTTTCACTGGATAAAGCAAAAATGTCATTGTTACCATACAAGAAAATTAGGGTTTTTTGTTGGAGAGGAATTTTTTCCTAAAAACCATCTAGAAAAATGTGCCCTAACCTTGAATCTTTTGGCGGCTTGAGTGTACCTTTTCAATTGAAAGAGCCTCTGGAAAGTCAAACCCTAGTTTTTGATTGGTACCAGAAAACAAGAAAAACTAGGAAACCAGAACCAGTACCAGAAGTACCCGTCCATATTTCTACAAGCTCAGTTTCTGGGGGTAAAATTTGGATTTTTAGAAATCTGATTGCACCAGCTTACTTGCCTCAACTCAACGCATCTAGCCCTTGGATCAGAGTTTCAAAATTTAAAGTTTGAAAAACTAGGGTTTTCTCATAAAACCCTAAGTTACAGTTAATGTACTAGTTGTAGTATAAGTTTCAGTTACAACTACAGTTCCAGATGCAATAAAAGATTTTGTAAAGTGTCGACTAAACTTAAAGTTGAAACACCTCTGAAGTTTTGAGGGTTTGTTACCTATCACCACTTCTATCGGATGGTACCACCACCTGTCGATACTATCATAGGTATGTACTTACATATGTTTCAACTATATTATTCTAAGGGGTACTTGCAGGAGAAAGGATCTCCTATCATAGATCCAGGAGGATCTCAGATCCAACATACTCAGAAGACTAATGCACCCTAGGTTTTCTTATCTTGATATGCATACATTTGTTATGACATTATTTTAACCTTATGAACATCTAGGTGGTATGTTGAAATCATACTAACCATTGGTCAAAATTATCAAGGCTGATTAAAGTTGAGTTTGTAGAGCTTATTCTCTAACTTAGATTTCTATCAAGATAACATATTTCCTTAGTACAGAAGACAGGTTGAATAAATCACTTGTCATGTTGAGTGAAGGAGACTTGAAAGAAAAACAACACACTCATTGTTGAGGACAAAACTCCAGGTTCTAGGTTTGATTGATTAAGTTGATAAGATTCAAAGTTGCACTTGACAAGTTTATAACTACCCCTTTACAAGAAAACACTATAGTTGAGGTAGCAGTCTTTGAAAAGTATTATACTTGGTAGCATGTGAGCATATTGAGATAAATGCTTAATGTAATAATTTACCAGATACAACTAACATCTCCTCTAGGAGAAACTTCTTGTGTTGGTTCCAGGTTACCTTGGATTAATGTTTGATCACAGCACTAGAATATTGTTGATCTCATTTTGTATTGTATTTCTTACGTTTGATCTTTGTTTCAGACAGGTCACAAGTGAAATCTCTAAAGGATCTACTGTAACAATTATTCGTGCCATTGTTTTATTTACTATTATCAAAAGAGTATTATTCTTGCTTTCTTTTTTGTTGTCCTTGTTTCAGGTCATAGGTGATAACCCTGAGGAAGCTATAGTGAAGGTTGCAGAAGGCAACAAATTAGATGATACATGAAAAAGACTATGTGCATAACCATATACATTCATATACCAAAGAAGGTGAAGAAGAAGCTATCTTTTGAAATCCAAAGTATCTCATATGGAGATTGATTGTAAGGAGAAGAAGGCTCCAAAGATGACCGAACATTAGAACAAGAACTCATAGTAGACTTGTTCAAAGGATAATGAAGCCACCTTGACAAGAAGCATAATTCACTTGAATTCTGACTCAAATTTTCATATTTAGACTTGGTATTCAACACCAACTATACCCCATAAGAGATGATGAATTCCTTGTAGACTCAAAAGAAATCAAGAGTAAGCCTAATCTTAGAAAGGATCAAATGAAGAAACAACTTCCGGGACTAGGAGACAAATTCCATGAGAGGTCTAGAGCGCAGCTTCAGAAACTTCTAAGAGATATGAAATCTCTTGGGAAGATTCCCTTGTTTCAATGACAGAGAAGGAAACCAGTCAGAAAGACTAGAATATGGATTTTTCCATGAGACTAGAAGAGAAGTCAGTATTAAATTCCAAGATTGATCTAACAAATCAAGCATGTTGCAGATGTACAAATACTGATGAGTGTCCATAGGATTCTCCCAGCAAGAGGGGGAAGACTATGACAAGACACTTACTCTAGTAATTGAATAAATAGTTCTAGTATTCATAAAGACAACCAGAAAAACCATGATTCATATATAGTATGAGATGCAGGAGGAGAAATCCCCATATTTAAAATTGAGTGGCGGTTGGTACAGTACATTAGTTGGTTCATGGAGACATGACTAAAATAAAAGATAGAGTTACATCCATGAAAGAAGAAGAGCTACATTCAATATTAGTTATTGATCCACTCTTAATTTCAGATGAATTTGTTTCCATGATGGAGTAGAGGAGTTACTCTCTGATTTCAGCAGTCACAGTGAAAATGGAGCAACCATTCTCAGCTTCAGAATAGCTGCAGGTGTAGAGTCCCAATTCTAGAAGGAACTGTTGCATAAAGAGGAGAGGACATACTCTCAGGTAGTGAGACAGATAGTGCATTGCATAGAGCTAGCACATAATTGTGCAGATTGAGTTGCAACTGAGCAAGTGTACCAGATTGGTACAATGTAATGAGAAAATTTGGTTTGAAGTTGAAGACAGAAAGACTCATGCATGAATATTGAAGAATGATCTATACGGATTGAAACAAGCTCCTAGAGCTTGATATGGTAGAATTAACAATTTCCTGACGAGCTTGGGCTTTACCAAGAGTAAAGTTGATTCTAACCTTTAACTCAAGGTTTTGAATGATGAGCCAATGATGTTGCTAATATATGTAGATGACATATTCTTGACAACATGAAGAAAATATCATCACAGATTGCAGAAGAAACTCGCTACATAGTTTGATTAAAGACCTAACGAATTATTACTTAGGTCTCGAAGTTTGGCAGAGCCCAGAGAAGATCTTCCTTAACCAAGGGAAGTATGTAGTTTAAATACCGAAGAGGTTTGATATGCTGGAGTGTAAATCCATGAACACACTGATGGAAACAAAGTTGAAGCTCCTGGTTGATACTTCGTCAGAATTGGTTGATGCTACCTTGTATAGTCAAACTATTGGTTCGGTGATGTATTTGACAAATACCAGGACAAATATATGTTTTCTCCTTGTGTTAGTATCTGGTAGAACCCATACGTGTT
>JZKD02S1675652.1:23089-46260 GCA_000966675.3 Picea glauca
CATACAGATCCATGATCCTATGATGAAAAGAAGAAGTGGAATCTCTAGAACATGGAATCTCCATGAATCCAAGATAAGAAGAACATGAAGATTCCAAGAAAGAAAGAAGAACCAGTTTTGGTCTCTGTTATACTAGAGATCATGACTTCAGACTGAGTGGTTATACCGATTCAGATTGGGATGGAAGTGTCTCTCACAGAAAGAGCACCTCATGATGTTGTTTTAGTCTGGGGTCAAACATGATCTCATGGAAGAGTAAGAAGAAATCAAGTATTTCTCTCAGCACGACAGAAGCGAAATATATTGCAGCATGTTCCGCTAGTGGTGAAGCCATATGGTTTCAGATGTTGTTGATGGATCCATTTGATCTGGATATGGAAGCCACCGACATCCTATGTGATAACCATAGATATATAAATATGATGTGTTCCATGATGAGTCAAAGAACATAGAGATACGATATCACTTCATTCATGATATGGTGCAAAGAGGAGCCATGAAGGTCCATTATGTTGGCACGAATGAACAGGTTGTTGATGTGTTAAGCAAACCTTTGTCTCATGTAAAGTTTAAGCACATTCAATAAAATCTTGGTGAGGTATGAAATGACCTCTCTCGAAAGGGGGAGTAGTGATGATTCTATCCTAGTGCTAAATATTTCCATCTTCGTGCTAATATTGTTGTGATGCCAACGTTGTGTTGAAGATTTCCAGCTTCATGCTGATGTTGTTGAGATGCCAGTCTCGTGTTGGATATTTCCAACTTCATGTTGATGTTGTTGAGATGCCAACCTCGTGCTGAACATTTCCAACTTTGTACTAATGTTGTTGATATTTCATCTTCGTGTTGAATATTTCCATCCTAGTGTTGATGTTGATGATGCTCCAACCTTCGTGTTGTGATGTTGTTGTTGTTGATGTTGTATCGACCTTGTGTTTTTATTGATGATGATGATGTATTAGTGTTATACTAATCCATGTTGATGCAGATGATGATGATTCCATTACATATCCTTGTTGTGGATGATTATATTGATGATGAAGAAAAACTTATGATGATTTATAGATATGCCAGTCAGTGTTCTAGATGATGTTGATGTTGATGCCCTCTCTCTCTCCTAACGATGTTGTAAAATACCCTTCTTGTTAAGGGGGGGTGTTGAAATATTGTAACTACAAAGAATATTCTATTTATTATTGAGTTATTATTCATTAGATCAAACCCCTTTTATGGATTGATCATGTCGGGAATTGTAATTGACTAAATCCCCTTTTGTAGATTGGTAAAACCCTAAATATAATATGAAAATTGAGAATTCATCCCCCAGGCTAATTAAAGTGGTTTTAACCACTAAGAAGACAAGTCGGCCCTACCCAGTGAAGAGACACCTTTTCAGCACCTGCCAATTTATATAAATAAAGGAATCCAACGTCTCATTATCTCACTCCTCATTCACTCATCAAGGAAGAGAGAGGCACATTGCTCAATGTTGGATATTCTCTAGTGTTTTGGTTTATTGTCTTGGCATTGAATTGGCTATCTATGTTAAGGAAGTTTTGATGGGTTTTCTCCCCCATGAGGGTTTCCCGAGATAAATATTGTGTATCTTGTGATTGTGTTTCTCTTAGTGATCCTACCTATGCTATTGTTATCTAGTAAATTGAAAAGAAACCTAATAATGGCTCAAAACTTAACATGATGGTGTGAGACAGTCGGGTTGACAATCTCTTTCCATCCATCATTTGAAGGGACTTCTGGTTGCAAGGACACGTGAGGAGGAACAAATTTACAGGGATGTCCTGAGGCTGGTAGGGGGGTCTCTCTGGTCGAGGTTGTACTATTCCTTTCCCAATCCATTTAAATAACCCAACTTGGAATAATTGGTTCAATTCATGAGGATCAACATCAAAATGAATGGAAAATCTAGGCCTTCTAGGCCCTCTGTTCCAATTTCCCCAGCCTCTATTATTTTTTCCATGGTTTCCCCTACACAAGAAGCTCATCCTATAGCAACATTTCGTCAGTAACCAAGCCCTTAATAAACCATACATGACATTTTTCTTGCATGAATAAAAAATTGGCTCATAAATTGACACGAGATACATGCAAATCCATCCATAACAAACCATTTAATAATCGCCAAGTGAGAAGGGGGTGATAGGGTTCATGGGACTTATGGAGGGAGTGTAATGAGTGAAAGTGGTATAATGAGGGGGGATAAATACACGAATACTCCTCAACATTTAATTAAAGAATTTAACTATGTAATAAAAAACCAAAAATATCAGTTGCCAACCATTGTTGTGTTATATCTTTTGTCGTTGTACACGAACCTTTTAATTTATTTTACAAAACAGGGTTGTCAAAATGAAATTGGGATTATGAGGGGAATATAATGAGAGAAAAGTGGTAGAATGACAGGGATATAATATGGATATTGTTCATATAAAAATAAATCAAAACAAACAATCAATCATATCTTTGTTCAGACCTCCACAGTTTGAAAATATTCACTTTTCAAAACCACAATTTAAACTGTTACTTCTTTACAGATTTCTTGTAGGCTTCCAAACAATAATTCATATGCCCAAAAATACTCAATTAAAAAAGTCTTTGCAACCATACAAACCTTATATAATAGTCATAATAACAACATTTCAATCGATGTGATAAACCACAATAACCCTTTGAGCCATAAACATTCATACTCCAATGATAAACATTTTTTTTTTCCCTTTTTAAAACCAATAGAATACGCACAATGATTCCATCCATTTATTCCAATTCTTATTCTTTAAAACTAATAATAACATGTACAATATTTACCATCATTTATCCATTATTTAACATTGTTTGACACAATCAAACTGGGCATTAAAACTCTTAACCGGGCCCCAATCCATTCACACAGAGGTCCCTTTTAAAAATAATCAACATAAGGATTGATTCAAATAACATTTGAATCAAATAACATGCAACTCTTGAGCACAATATTTACATAAATCAATATGCATATACTTCTTTTCAAATTTCCCAACGAGAAACATAACTGAATCGTTCCCAATCGACCAAGCACACACATTGCTCCATTTACCCTTGACTGTGAGTAAAACAATATCAAGATCGTACTTAGGGTTTAAAAACTCAACAAATGGAGAGTAAGAATATATCACTCAATCAGAGGATTAAATCCTCGAAAATGCAGACAACTCGTGCCTTTCACAAATTTACCACCGACATATAACAAGTAACCATAATCTCGACTGTGCGGGTTACCAAAACGACAGTCAACCACTTCCAACAGGGAACAAAAAGAAGTGAACTCTTAATAACACTGCAATGTGAGTATCCAAGCACAACCCGTGCCCCACCAAAAGCATGTATAATGCTTCCATTAAACTTATGGGTGATGTTTAACCTAATTGTGCAATGCTTTCGAAGAAACAATGTTAATGAGGGAAACACCATGATAGCTAACAACTTGGGGCTTTGCTATAACAAGTAAAGAAACACTTAAACTTTCAACAGTTCACATTGAAACCCAGAGGATCGAAAAATATCAACCACAGAGACGAAAAAGGTGTGGCAAATTTTAACACAAAGACTGGTTGTAATACCCATATGCAAATCTTAGATCTTGCCAAATTATAACAATAATTTCCACAGAGAATCCAGACCCAAAACCCAATTGTTGGGTTACGAAAAAGGTATAAATATCTTCCTTTTTCCCACATTTCATGATATGATTTTGATTGATTCTTTAGATAGTTAGGGATAGATAGGAAAGAATATGATTAATATGTCTCTTAGGGTTGTTATTAAAGTTTTATTAAATATATTCTAAAGTACGATTGGAATGGTTTGATTTTGTTGCAGAATTGGACAAATAACTATCAAAGATAACCAAAGAGATTTTGGCTATGCACAAGCTATTGGAGGTCGAAGACTTTTTAGGCTCAAAGCAGTTTGAAGATAATGCATTTGCTATATTGTAATTTTATAATAGTAAAGCAATCCTGAGGATATTTTGATCCTCATGATAGCTTGATTTACCCAAACTTTTGTAATATATAAGAGGGTAATAGATCTAGAAAAACGGAGAAAACAACGCATTCAAGTAATTAGATCTACAATTGTTTTGTGCAAGAAGTTTTTGTAAATGTTTTACCAGCCATAGAATCAATGAAAGTTTTGAGTGTTTTTATCATTTTTGTGCTCTGATTTTCTCGTAGCAGTACTTCTGAAGACCGAGGGCCCAGTCTGAAGGGGCTATTGTCTCATTCTATAATTGTATCAGTTCGAAGTTTGATTTCTATTTTGTGATTTAGATCTCTTTTATAATAGCCAAGGATAAATGCATGAGTGTGTTAATGATTTTATGATTGTTTGCATATAGAAGACAGACATTTCGATTAGTTATTAATGATTGCTTTTATCATTCCCATTTCTGAAGTAATTGCTTGACAGTTCCTCACATTTTCATCCGCATTGTTCCTTTTCCTTAGATTTACGATTGTTGTTCCTTTCGGTTAAAGTTACAATAGTTGTTCCCTTCAGTTAAAGTTACAATAGTTGTTCCTTTTTTCAAAGATACATTAGTTGTCCGTTCTAATTAGATTACAATTGATGTTTCTTTCCGTAGATAGAGTAATCCGTTATTTCCTTTCTAGTAATCAAAATTCATAATTGATAGTTAATTTTGCAAGTCCTTAGTTAGATTCAATTATTGTTTTCTAGTTAAGTGAATTCAATAGATTAATTAGTTCCTTTCCATTTCACAACATCTTAGTAATCAGATTTCAATTCCATTTAGTTCTTAGAATCTTTGGTGAACATTTGAGGAACTTGATTGTTGATGAACTCAGATTTGGTTTGGCTACACGATTTTAGGCTACCTACATAGACTTTGTTGATATTCTTGAGATAAAAGATGAATCTCCGGGTTGATAAATTATTGTTAAACTAAGGTTGTTTTTAGGACATCTTTAGACACCAACACCAATCCGACCAAGCATGCTTCACTTCCATTTTATCAATAAACCCATGCACAAATTACACACAACAAGGAGAGTATAACCATTCCTTTTTTAAAATGCCAACAATCTAGAATAATCACTAGAAGAACCCACAGACACAACACTAATACACAATTCAAATATCTAATAGTAGTTTAAGAAACACACAGAACACGAGCAATCCTGAGCCAAAAATTGATTCAAAGGGCAAAGTAACCATCATGGATGGAGAAGGAACCCATACCTGAAAAATCTTGCATGAGGAAAAAGCTAGATTGTATGCCTCCTTCACAACCGAACAATGTAGAGCATCAACAACCACCAGAGCCAAAAACCAAAATAAAATAATAACTAGGGTGGTGGGCTCGAGGGGTGTTTGAGTGACGTGCAGTAAATGCACGTCACTTCTCCCTGCAACCTTATTCAATTCAACGTAAGATCCATCCAATTCACCATAGCACCAAGCATTTAATCAACAACATATCCATAACCATATCCCATTTGCATAGTGTGCAACCCTTAGTATTGTCAATCCTTTTTTTTTAAATAACAATGTGCTATAATGTTACCCCATGTGTATCCACATAAAACATTCAACAAGGTTCATAAGTCTAGTAGCAAGGGATTATTGCACCCTTTTTATCACAATAATACATAGCATTAGGGTTGTGTATAGTTCTTTTAAAAAATATCTCCATTATTGTCTTTTATCAAGATCATAGTTAAACTAATTAATCCCATGCTTAATCGCAATATCAAAACAAAACTGATAATGACCCTTTCATCCATAGGGAAGTCTTAACATAATCTGCAAGTGGTCATCAAAGCTTTCCAATACCATGCATTAATCAACCATTCATCTTATGTCACCATAACATTTTAAACCATAATTTGAAACATTGAACTGTAGAAGACTGTGTTGGTACCATCACATAAGAAAACAACATAAGAACAACATATCCATCATAGCACCACAAATCTACAAGCGGGTCCCACCTACTAGTTTATTATTAATATAAATAATTAATATAGCTTGACAATCATTTGAGAGCAATATTCATTGTTGCATTTTTAAGCATCAACAAACTGGAGACTCCAAAGGGAAATCTATTTCCAACAGATTAATAACTCATAAAGTCTATTTTCGTAAACCAGGTGAACATTAGATCAAGGAAAGTATATCAGAATGATTATGCAACAGGGGAAGTGAGGCAGTTTAAGGGGAAAAAATGATTTGGGATTTTGGGAATAACTCATGGAAAGTGTTATGTATGAGGGGAGTATTCTTGTATGCATAACATTCGATTAATCACAATGAAAGCGTACTGCTCTTTACGGAGAACAATTTCTGGTGTGCTCTTTTTGAATCTTGGGGTGGAGGGAAGAAAAGGAAAGTAAAAAATAGGGATGAAAAACTAATTATCTTATCTAACAGTAGTACTGGAAGAAGATAGCAATTTCAATGATGTCTTCAAGGGGGGACATCATGAAAGTTGTGTAACATGATTGTTATTGATTAATAGTACTTCCAAAATAGCATCGATGTGGAAAAACTAATCCAGAATTTTATTTCTGAAACGAAAAGGAATTAATAAAAGAAAAACATCAAAAACGAAACAACAGAAAAATAAAACAGCAAGGCAAAATTAAAGCACTGAAATAAAAACTATAATACAGAAGTAACTCCATACAAAATTTTAACTTTCAAACTGGTTCCACATAGTGTTTCAAGTGGGAATCGTTGGTGCTATAGGAAAACATTCGCTCTTCCAAGTCCTTTAGAAGATAAGAATTTGTGCCTAGGACAAAAACAATTTTAAAAGGACTCAGCCATAACTTTTGAAAGTTTGAATGCCTTCCTCTATCAGCGTGAGTTGAATCCCAAAGAAAGAATTTCTCATTTACCTTAAATCTGACATCTTTTTCACTTTTATTGAAATATCTCTTCACGTTTTGTTGTCTTTTCTTTCTGTTCTCCAAGGAAAATGTCCTTTGTTCCTCTAAAGACAATAGTTCATTTATCCTTTGAGAGATATTAGAAGAATTTAATTCTTCAACCTGTAGCATCAACCTTAAAGAAGAAAGTTCCAACTCGGTAGGAAAAATAGCTTCTTGACCATAAACAAGTTGAAAGGGAGTGCAACCTATGCTCACCTTGGTGGTAGTGCGATCTGGTAAGTGAGGAGGGTGTGCCATTGACAAGGCTTATCTTCAATGATCCTCTTGATAATTCTAACCAGATTTTTATTAGTAGACTCGGCTTGCCCATTTCCTTGAGGGTAATAAGTTGATGAGGTAAAATGTTTAACTCCTAGTTTAGCTAGACACTAAGTCATATTAGAAGAAATAAAAGTGAGACCGTTGTCTGTAATAATCTCTAAAGGAAGGCCAAATCTGGAGAAAATATTAGTTTCAAGGAAAGAAATAACCTGGTCATCCTGTGAATGCTTAAGTGGGACAACTTCAGTCCATTTCATAAAATAATATGTGGCTGTCAAGATGAAAACTTGCCCTGCTGAAGATGGAGGATTAATAGGACCGATAAAGTCTAGACCCCATTTTGAAAAAGGAAAGTTAGGGAGGACAGGTTGTAAAGGCATGGTAGAAAGACGTTCTTTCCCAACAAACTTCTGGCACTTGTCACAAGATCTTGAAAATTTATAAGAATCTCAAAAAATTGAAGGCCAATAATACCCTTTTCTAATGATTTTAAAAGCAGTAGTTTTAGGAGAAAAGTGGCCAGCCACATGAATGACAGAATCTGAAGATCCATGGGTTTCTTGTAACAATTTATGTGCTTCCTCATTATTTACACAACGAAGTGTTGAGGAAAATATATGAAATGATCTTACTCAAGCATTTTCAGATTCTACTTGGCTAAATCAAAATAGATGGGAATATCATCCTATGTTTATATCCATCAAAATAAAATTCTAACTCACAAGTATTTATTATGAGTGCTTAGGCTAGTCTTTTCACAATTAAAAACTTGCTGGAAAATTAATTTTAATATGATTTTCTGAATATAACCGTTGTTGAAATAAATGTAGAGATAGAAGTAAAGACACCAAGATGATAATCAAGACAGATGAGACATAAAGCAATCCTTTATTTCATTCCAATTCACCAAAGAGTTGTTCTTTTTACAAAATTCCATGCAAACATTTTGAACCAAAGTCAAACTTAGACATCCCCTATGGAACATACAAAAGGACCTCCAACAAAAAATAAAAAACTGAACTCTAAAAGTTGGATCAGCTTGCCACAGATTGTTGTCCACTCAAATCTGCACAATAGCCCTTATCAGCCATGAAAACTAATTCACAAACAGACAAGTCTAAACAGACTATCAAAGATAGATCAACACCTCTGAAAAACAAGTGTCTGAATGATATAATTCAGCCTTGAATCTTGTTGTCTACTATAAGACCCTACTATCATAAAAAAGAATTAGGCTTGTGATAAATTAAGGAATGAATGAAAACCGAACTATCTCAACATAAACTCAAAGAGAAAACCTTAGTATGTTTATCCTTCTATCCTCCTTGTGTTCCTCCCTTTCCTTTTGCCTTTAAGCAAATCAAAATTGGTTGAGGTAGTTGAACTACCTCATTAGTTAAGTTAACTAAAGACTCAACCAAATTTTTAGTTAGGGGGAAAAGTAATAATCATAATAAGGGTTATAAATAAATAATAACTAGTAGGTGGGACCCCTTGTGACTCCCTTTAGCTCTTAACAATCATAACATAACTAGTTAATCAAGCAAAAAAACCCTTCCTTCTGACTCCCATCATCACATTAACATTTGACAATTTAGCTCATTGATATTTTTAATTATTTTCAAAAAATATATTACTCATATATCCAAAGAAAACATGTTGTCCAAAACTTCTGAAGTCAATTGTCATCAACAATAAATAACATAAGAACTCAAAAACCATATGTCCCACTCTGAGATGTAATATTTCCTTGATTTTTGTTGTCACCCTTCTATTTTTATGAATTTTCCTTTGGTTGCACTGAGCCTTTAGGCCTAATCTCATTGATCACGTGAGAACAATCATCCCTCAAATGCATCCAGGAAGACATGGATTTATCAGAGCCATTGGAGGGTGAGGAAGGGGCAGCAGTGGCTTTTCCTTTATCAAGAGTATGGTGGGCCTCAGTTTGCAACCTTTTTCTAGAATGAGAGGACTAAACTGGTGAGAGGACAGGTGCAACTTCAACAATCTGGTTAATAGGCGGGGAAGCAGGTAAGGACAAATTGGGCTAGCCACGATGTTGGGAGATTCACAGGTGGACAATCTCTTTCCATCCATCGTTTTTGGGAACCTCGGGTTGCAATGAGACATGAGGGAGATTGGGAATACCAAGGGCTTCTGGAGCTTGGAAAGGATGCCTTTCAGGCCTAGGTTGGACTACTCCTTGCCCATTCGAATTGAAAAATATGGCCTGAAATAACTGGCCTCAATCTTACGAGTCAACATCAAATTGTATGGAGAACCTTGTCCTTCTTGGGCCTCTGTTCCAATTAACTCTCCCTTGGTTGCCTCTGCCATGGATACCTTGGCTGAAAAAGCTCATTACTGCATGCATGATTGATTATAAAATAGTCCTTTTGAAAAACCATACGTTATAACTATTTAAAAATATGAAATAAATTTTGGCTCAACAACATATCAAGCTCATGCAATCCAATCCATATAAATTGTTTAACTGTTGTCAATGAGCAGGGGGTGAAAAAAAGGTCATGGGATATGCGAGGGGCTTGTATTTAGCGAAAAATGATAAAATGAGGGGGAAAATAAACACGGTTACTGCTCAAAGACCAAAAACGATCAAATGTAATGCAAACCAAAGAAAACATCATTGTAATCCAACCAAGAAATTGTGACTTTAAACTGCTTCAATACATAATTCTTCTTGACTGTAATTAAATTTTAGAACAGGGAGTGAAAAATGAATGGGAAGGAAAGGGGTTTGTAATTAGCGGAAAGAGAAATAATGGTAGGTAAAGAGAGCTATTAATGTTCATAAAATTAATCAAGTAATCCATACAACCATTATGTAAAAAGGAAATACACCAACCAAATGACCATTGTGACCCAAAAACAATTATTGTACATAGTTCAACCAATTATGTGCATTAACTTGCTCGTTGTTTGAATTCAATTTTTTAGTACAATGTCATCAAACAAGACAAAATGCATTCCACAACAACCTGTAGGGGAGCTCTATTCTTCTCATTTATCCCTTTAATATTTTAAACAATTCCCAAATGAATAACTAGTCACTTAATTCCACTATGTTTGGTATCAAAAATCAACCACCTTCTGTCAACACAGACACAGAAAGCATGTCCGATTTAATCCCTTAATTCCATCTACAATTAAATTGTAACGAGATCATACTGCCACAACACCCGTTCATATCATTGTTAAAATGTATGATATTCATTAAGCATACATAGTGGACAGTCAAACACACCGATCCATGTTTTAATTGCAAAGATCCTGACTTGCCACTTAAACACACAGACAACAATAAGCATTTAAACTCACACTGTGTTTGGAATACACAGACCATTCGACACAACGCTGAGTATTAATGTGACTATAAGAGTTCAACCACTCTGAATTTAAACATCCATAAAGCTGGGCTATCAATAGGTAACAACGGTATGCCTGATCTCATAACACAATTGATCGAAGTGCAAAAAACCCATATTTGAAACTTGTGACGCAATCAAATAACCATAACATATACAGTGGATGGAAATTCCATAATCATCACAATTGAAATAACCATTTGACCATTAAAAACACATAGTCACAGTAATCGTTGACTCATTTTGTAGGAACGCCACACATGCTAATGCGTCACGCACGAAGCATCATTAATCAATTGTAAACTAATGCTGAGTTAACATTTCAATAATATCAATGCAAAAGACAGTGACTGTGTATCAACCCCATTCTTCAATCAACCAATTTCAATGATGAGCTTATCAATTAGACTGTCATAATAACCAATTGCAATGACTAAGTACCAATAAGCAAAACACTATAAGGATAAACAACAGAGACGAGTTAACAATAGAACATTATCGGCGATGCATCACCAACTCATAACCATCGACCATGTATCCAACATGACATAATGGATTTCCTTTATCAAAACCAAGCTTTGAGTAATAAAGGATTGGCCCTATGGACCAACACAGGGAGACATGGAGTCGCCCCCCAACATCGGGTGAAAACCTCTGAGACCAATAGTGCATGCACAGGGTATACCACAAATGTCTTCGCAGACAGGGTGCCAATTCTCATGACAGGAGAGGCTATGAACAGAGGATCAAGGCCCCATTTTTGCCATGTAATGATACTTAGCACACGCAGGGTATAACCCTCGTGGCTCTCCCAGTCAACCTGAGAATGATGAGATAGGACAAGGCCGAGAAATAACAGTCACCTTAAGAAATCCCTTTGGAAAACGACCATCACAACCCACTGCACAACATTAGTAACATGAACTAAATCATACCCAAGTGAAGCAAAGTGCAGTGAAACAATGTGTTCAAAACCCCATAACATCTAAAGACTGGGTATGGAATACGAAGGCATGGAGACAACCAACTACTCAAAACGATATGAAACCCTCCGACTAAAACCATCAAGGATGACAGAGAGCCTTTATGGATGCCCATACTCAGAATGACCAATAACTCTGTGACTTCAAACCTTGTTGCAATGAAAACCACCAACGATTCATTCTAGAAAAATATCACCAATTAACACAGTTTCCCAACTCAAGGAAAGCACAAACCCATACATACTGAGCCACTATCTATTTAATAACTAGAGCAAATTCATGGATGGACAAAAAGACATACATGTAACCAAGATCTCCTTAAAACGTGAATTGGTTGAGCAATTCTCCCTCTGCTTGAAAATCGAAGCCTAACCACAACAAACAAAGTTGAACAATAGCCCGATTAGGGTGGCGGCCAGTGGAAAGAGTAAGGGTGATGTGAAGTAAATGCATGTCGCCTCCACCCCCAGTCAATTAATTCCTTAGTACACGCCAGCCAACTTCCCATTAACTCCTTCAATTAAACCATGTATCGAAACCTTCACCATGTTTGAAATTGAAATTGAAATTGAACATCGAACATGTTCGAGGGAAAAATCGTTAGGTCTTCGAGGGAAAAAGTTGTTGGCATATATGGAGGCGTGTAATTGGATCAACTCTCACTAGTTGGAATATATGGAGGCATGCAATAGGCCGACCATATAGCTCTCTGCATCTCTACATGAATGGAACAAGATTAAAAAGGTGAATCCTTTGAGCCATTTTATTATTCTGTTATCTTAGGTTTAGAATAAAATATTTCTTTTGTTCCTCCTATTTTTTTTATTATTCATGTATTTCTACTATACCATATTTCGACATAATGAATCTTCTTATATCTATTTAAAAATGGAGTTTGCTAAAATTTATATCTTTTGGGTTTGGGTTTTTGGTCGAAATCCAATGATGTAAATTTGGACAATAGCTATTTTATATTGTTTAAATTGCATTTTTTAATGCATTAATGGATTAAGCGCGCTGAAAAACCTCTCGAGCAAAATCAAACTAAAAAAAATTACCAAAAAATATTCAAAAAGTAAAACGTTTAGACCACTACTTTAAAAATGATTACTTTTTGTTAGCAAGAAGTTCTCTTTGAGATGAGTGATCGTATTCAAGTGCGATTATGTAGGCAATTATATTATTCCACTTTGGGCGGGCTTGGTTTATGGTGGATATGAAGGCTTGGAAAGAACTTGGAATTGATATATTGCCTTATATTAATTTTAAAGTATCTTATCAAACCTTTAAAGTTTTGTATTTAGTTGTAACATCTTTTAATTAGGTTAGAACATTGAATCATTCACTTGTAGGCACACAATCCTTAAGCTTGTGAGGAAACTTCTCAAATTGAAACAGTGAGGTCACAATATAGCAAGGTGATAATTAGTTGTTATTGTTGTGAGTATATTACAAGACAAGTGGAAAATGTGAGAGTAGAAGCATATAATTATTCAAGTAAGGAATAAAGTAAAATTATTGAGTGTAATTTGAAAAACAATAAGCAATAATATTCTTGAATGTAATTTGAAAAACAATTTAATAGAAGGAACAACATGCAAATTATTTATATGGTATGAAATTACAAATAAACTATTGAATTAGTTGAACTACCATTCAAAAATGCATATTGATCCAGATGGATCTCGGTGGTCATTCACCTTTTCCATTGAATCACCATTTTGAGCCTGTGATTTTGATAAACCATGATATTCACCCTTTTGATGGGGAATGGAATGTAATTTCATCTTCATTTATTAATTACAGACACCATGTAATGATTCCCTAGTGGTCTTATGTACATGCCTACAACCGGGAAGTACTAGTGTTTTACATGCCTATGGAATTTTATAAACTTAGTCCAATTTATCCCACATGCATCATGGGAGTTGTTCTCCTCTCACTCTCTCATATATAATTGAGGTGAAGGAAGCCCTTTAAGCAGGAAATTGAGTGTGATGTAAAGCTTGTTGCAAATAAAGCATAGCCAACATCTCTTTCCTTTTAGAGATAGGCTACCCCATTCTACTAGTTTGGGTTCTACAATGTTTTTCTATCTTATTCAGTAATAAAATTTGGGTTTCACTGTATTTATGTGCTCTCTTCTATATTTTTGTGTATTTCATTTTTATATTTCGATTATATTTATGTCTTCATGTCATTCTCAAAATAATATGGATCAGTGGTATCAAAGTAGTCTGCTCCTTGTTATTTCTCAGATCAGATCCCCGATGAGGTCAGGGTATAGAGATTTGGGTCTCAAGCTAGTTTTTCTTGTGGACAACCTCTCTTGCTAGCCCAAGTGACCTCCCATGGCAGAAGAAAAGAGCGATGACAGAGCATGAGATCCTTTCAATATGTTGCTCAAGGAATCTCTCGTGTGACAAAGGAATGATATGATGGAAAAATTCTCTCAGATCCTTCAAAGACTACTTATAGCAACGGTTAAGGCATCTTTGACAAGAAGCCATTTAGCAAGTGAGAAACCCTTAAAGGTACAATTCAATTTTGATATCCCCTTATTTGAAGGCCAAATAGATGCAAATGCTCTAGAAAAATGGTTGAATAAGCTAGAAGATTATTACTCTGTCCAAAAAACTTTCAACAGTGAAAAGATCACCTTCACACTCCTTAAATTCCTTCCCCATGTCAGAGATTTGTGGGAAGGTTACTAGGAGAGGTACACCGTGGATGAATCTACACTATTTGGGAGAGAACCCACTTGGGCGGCCTTTGTAGATTCCCTAAAGGAGGAGTTCTACCATGTCGAAAATGATGATAATGAATACATGAGATGGACAACTCTGCATCAGAAAAGAGACAAGACGGTATCGGAGTACGCGAACATCTTTCATACCTTGCGCTCAAAGCTAGGTATCAAAGAATCTGAGTGACACATGGTTTTGAAGTACCGCAGTTTTCTACACAGGTACATCCAAACAAACATGGATTTCTTGGACATCTCCTCACTGGGAGCTTCTTATCGATATGCAGTCAAAATTGAGCAGAAATTCAAGCAGTAGAGTAAGTGGGAGAAGCATGGAAAATGAAACTCTAACTCACATAATGAAGGACAAAGCAAGGGAGGCCAACCTTAAGAGATCCAGTCCCAGATGCAGGCAAATAAGGGTAACGGGAAGTCCAAGAAAGACACTGAAAAGTGGTGTGAGTTCCACAATAGCCCTTGGAACAACACTGATCAATGTCACTCAATACAGTCATTGGTGGTCAAGCTCAAAGACAAAGAGTCGATCCCCGACTTGGACTCTGATTCAAAAAATAATAAAAGGAGACAAATCATTGATGAAAAACCCACTGCTACTGTCACAACTGCAACAATCCAACCAGAAGAGGATCTCGAGGAGGGGGAGTGAGTCTTTCATTCACAGATGTGGGTGAAGGGCACCCCACTTGATTTTATTCTTGGTAGCGGAAGCCAAAATAACATCATCTCAGCAGAGGTTGTCCAGCAGTTGGATTTTCCAACAAAACCACACCCACAACCATACAACATTGGGTGGCTTCACCAGGGTCAAGATCTTTGTGTCAGCCAACAGTATCACCTGTCCTACGACATTAATCCCTTCAAGGATGAGGTAGTGTGTGATGTTTCCCCACTGGAATTCTATGATGTTATATTAGGCTAGCCATATATGTGGAGGCGTCATGATGTTTATGAGTCTCGACCCCATAACGTCATTGTTACTCTGGGGGGTTAGCTATACAAGATAATAGAGGTAGTTCTGACTATTGTCCCACCAAAACAATGCCACAAAGTAATATCTCATACTGCAAAGTTTAGCTTCTTCACAATCCAATCAGAAGGTGAATAGAAGGAAACTGCAACCACTTCAGACTCAACCCAAGACCCTTCTATTCGACAGGAGAAGATAGACAAGATTGTAGAAGAGTACCAAGATGTTCTTGTTGCACCTACGGGGGTGCCTCCACACTACCCAGTCAAGAAAGGTTATAAAAGAACCATTCATACTCTTCATATTACATCTTCATCGATAGATCCCTCCCACACTAAGGTATATCATGTAGCTATATTGGTCGAATAGATCCAACCCCTCCAACAACAGATTCATGACAACCTTCAACAAGTTAAGCATGACAACTTCTTCAACAAGGCAAGCAGTGCACCAACCTTACGATTTAGCAGAAGTCTCCCCATCTCCCAAGGTAACTTGATGCAATGGGGACCATTTATTCTTAAGGGGGGAGGGATGATCCAGATCAATCTCGGTGTCCATCCTCCTTTTCCACTAAATCACCATTTTGAGCCTATGGTTTTGATAAACCATTATATTCACCCTTTTGATGGGGAATGAAATGTTATGTCATATTCATTTGTTAATTACAAACATATCGTAATGATTTCCTAGTGGTCTTATGTATATGCCTACAACATAGCATCAATGCACTAGATCCCATTAGAACTACGCAGTTAAGCGCACTCAAGCTAGAGTAGTACCGGGATGGGTGACTGCCCAGGAAGCCCTAGTGTTTTACATGCCTATGGAATTTTATAAACTTAGTCCAATTTATCCCACATGCATCATGGGAATTGTTCTCCTCTCACTCTCTCATATATAATTGAGGTGAAGGAACTCCTTTAAGCAGGCAATGGAGTGTGATGTAAATCTTGTTGCAAATGAAGCATAGCCAACATCTCTTCCCTTTCAGAGATAGGTTACCCCATTCTGTCAGTTTATGTTCTACAATGTTTTTCTATCTTATTCAGTCATAGAAGTTGGGTTTCAATGTATTTATGTGTTCTCTTATATATTTGTGTGTATTTCATTGTTATATCTCAATTATATTCCTGTCTTCATGTTGTTCTCAAAATAATCTAGATCACATACACCAAAGGCTGCATATGGTTGATCAATAGTATAGTTTATTGTTGGTAAAGAGTAAGTGTGAAATCTAAATAGAGAGTGGAATGTTGTGAAGAGTGTTGTATGCTTGAGTCACATATTGAATATGGTTATCAATTAGATCTTTCAAAAGTACATAGAAAATGGAACTCTTTATCAACTCATAACAACTAACAATAAAATTTACAAGAGTACACGACATATATTTATACATGAATGGATAAGCAAATCATCAACATAAGTGGACCCTAATGGTCAACCTTAGACATTGTGGATGAGAATGATCCATGCCTTGTCCATGAAATTAGGTCGATCACAACATGCATTGGTGTGGCCAAATTTGGTCACTCTAGTGTGTATCTTAATTTCACCCAATATTGATCACCCAAGGTGTCGTCTACATAGATCCTCAATGTTATGATGTGGTACATTGAGTTGTTGTTGAGGTGGCATCGTGTGCATGGTAATGAGATGGAAAAAAAAATACCAGACATAAGCATTAAAGGTTATGATCAATGAATAGTTTATACCAATCACACATTAGACATTAAGTACATTACTTGCACCAATAAAAAAAAACTAAGGTTGGCATGACAAAAATTGTAGAGGACTTGGTGCAACATTATTTCATCACATTTATCATTTATGAAGTCTTGGCATATATCATAGCCACACAATGCTTCCTACCCTACCCCTCCCTATTAAAAATGCATCTTGTGGGTCGTCTTTCTCTTCTTCCGATCTAACCTGGAACAAAGGTGGGGGGATAGATAATCTCCCTCTCACTACCCTTAAGGGCCCATATCCATTAGAAAACCCCCCTCTAGGGATAGTTGTAGAGGCTAGCAAGACATAAGAGAAGAATGAGGGTTTACATTAAACAATCATTCTTGTTTCATGGTTATAAAACAATATTGTGTTTTGTCAATCATATGGCTTATTTCATATGGCCCAATCAATCAAGCTCTGAAAGACATTGATGTATGATTGCCTATTCATGGAAAGGAAGGTTTGGTCATATCTATATGTATTGACTAAAATATTGATTCAATATCATATATTCTATCTAGAATTGCAGGATATGTTTATAGATCAATTGTACCACTAGTCAGCAATGTCCCTGTTATGTATGGAGTAGAAGTGTTAGTCCCTAAAGCACCATAATATCCCATTGAAGAAGTATTCTCTATATCACTATCCAACAAATGAGGAAACTTATGTTGCACCTATTTAAGCTCAAAATACTTAGATTTATGCTAGAAACTTGTCTACATTGACAAAAATGTTCAACGGGGGTTCACTAAGGATAATTTTTACCTATAAGCTCTTTGAAAAGATAATGTCTTTTATCAACTAAGAAGTTTATGGAAGTATTTGTAAGATATGCAACAACTATTCTGTACCATGCCATCCCTAATATCCCCTCCCTTGAAGGAGCTTGTACAAAGTGATGACTTTGTAGAAGATCCTCCAGAGGAGGGGATATTAGGTATGTGATCATGAAGAATAGTTGTTGTATATCTTGCAAATCCTTCCATCAAATTCTCAGCTAATAAGAGACATCATCTTATCAAAACTCTTATAGGTAAAATTTATCCTTGGTGAACCTTCATCAAACAATTCTTTCTTCCTCTTGTTCCCTGGAGATTTTGTTTGTTTTTCCTCACATAGAATAATGCATAGTTGTGCAAAATGATTTGGCGGAATTTTGTAGATTTCAACCACATTTTTTCAAAGACTAGTTGAATACTATAAAAATCACCATCTTGAACTTTTAAATATTTTCCAATGTTGTGGTTTATTATTACTCGAACATATGAAATCTCCTTGAATTGGCTGAGACTCACAAGCCTTGAATTTTTTTTACTTGGGATAAATAAATTTTATTTTTTTAAATGAAATAAACTCATGTAAAATCATTTTCAAGATAAACATAATGTCTCATATTTAACTTTAACATAAAGGTAGTGCCTATGTCATTCTTTTCATACTCTTTGAATTGGGCATTTAGGTTGTAGCTAGTGAGTGTCATTTCAAGACTGTTGGAACCCTTTAAATATTGCTTGAAATCACCTAGATGAGAGATAAAAAAATTCCAATAGTTAGTGAAAATAATAAGAGGAGTATTTTCTTCCCATAAGACTTGAAAACATCTTGGGGTACAATAGACTTGTCATTTGCATAATTGGTGAATGTTTTCAAGACTCCATTTCCTTTTCTCCCATAGCTTTCAAACTTGTTTCTAGGAATGTTGTCATTGGTGTGTATGAAGTAAATCAATCAAGGGGGATATTGCTATATGTAATGTAATGAGATCATTTATATGTATTTATTGATACTCACATGAACTTAACAAAAATAAGTATGTTTAATATTTTTTAATATTTTGAATGCTTTTTGGGTATCTATTGATGTAGACAAATTGTATTTCGCCAAACTAAGGGATTTTCCCCAGAGTTAAGGCCCAAATATATTTTTCTCTATTTGGGATAGAAACCTCCTTTAGTATGTTGGATTGACTACCAAATAAACATATGTGCTTTAGGTTCATGTATATAAATCCTTAAATGTAGTCCTAGAACTAATAAGAGAATCCAATCCTAATCTAAACACTAGATAGGATTTAAGAATAGAAAATGAACATGAAATAAACAACTATTCTGGCCATTAGAACAAAAAAATCTCTATTGTAAATTAATGGTTAAAACAATTGAATAACCAAGCATAAAATCAAGTTAGTCTTATTTAAATAACCATCAACCATTTTATATTCAATGCTAGCAACTAGGTAAATCATAACAACAAGAACTAATCATGATTTCCTGAGAACAATCTCATAGTGACTCCAACATAAGAAAAGAAAGGAAGTACTCCTATGCCACACATACAACAGAATCTACCTCCAAATTGTGGCTAATTGGGTTCTCAATAATATTTAAATCAATTTACAATCTCAAGCAAAAAACCTTCTCTCTATTGTGTTTATCTTATTTATACAAACAAAGAAGAGGGAGATTAATCGTTTCAATTATTCCACTTGGTTATTCAGTTCCCTTTCTTGGCTCCCAAGTTTCTCCATCCAACTATCATTTTCTTGCACCTAAGAATTCAATTCCTTTTGTTAGTTCTAACTCCTTTCTTAATTGTTTGATTACATTTCTTTATTGTTCAGTTTCTCCATCCAACTATCCTTTTTTTGCACCTGGATATTTGATTCATTTTGTCAATTATAACTCCTTTATTTACTATTCAAGATCATTTCTTGGATGGAAGATTCCCCTTGTCTAAGGAGATACTCCACATGGCTAGAGGAAGCTTCTCCTCTTTCTTTCTTCATTTTGTATCCCTTGGTAACCACATAAAAGTACCTACATGTTAGTGAACCAAGAAGAGGGAATATAGGGTTAACCATAAAAAAAAATCAATTATTCTATAAAACTAATTCCTTTTAGCAATTCAAATTAAAAATAGATTTTTTAGGGGATGGGTGGGGTGGCTTGTTTTAGCAATCAGGACCAATTTGAGAATAAAGACCCACTCTCATAAATTTTCGATGAGGGAGGCCCTAGTTTGGTAGTTAAGGCCAACCACCAAATTGAGACAAGGAAGAGGTGACTTAGTGAAGGGAGGCCCCAATTTGGCAATCAAGGCCAATCACCAAATTGAAACAAGTAAGAGGTGACTTCCTAAAGAGAGGCCTGATTTGGAAATCGAGGCCTATCGTGTGCTCGAGCTAAAAAAGTTCTTGCAAGACTTCGTCAAATTTGAGAGTACGGTTTAAAAGAATTCAAACAATGGGTTTATAGGAGGCTCAATGTAACAATTGGACCCAATCCAAAAATTAAGAGAGATCTCAAGCACCAAAAGAAGAAAAATGACGCAATTGGTAAATCAGGGTTGATTTAAAAGCTGGAGTGAAATATGAAATGAAAGAGAAAAATATGAAGGGGAAAGGCCCAATCATGATGTTGAACTTTAAAATCATGAGTCAAATTTGAATATTAAACAATTGGGACGTCGATTTAATAATCGGGTCCAATTTTAATAACAAGAAAGGGATTCAACGATCAACGAAGGGAAGATACTTGATTTTAAAGATGGCCCCAATCTAAAAATCGAGAAATAACTTAGAAATCAAAGAAATAAAATGAGTTTGATTTTGAAGTCAAGCCTAATCTTACGATTGGTAAAGGGTTCAACAATCAAAGGAAAAGAAGGGGCCTAATTTAACAATTAAGCCCGACCTAAAAATTGGGGAACTAAACTAACTGAAAATCAATTGAGGAAGAAACAAGTGAATAAAACTAATGCATGAAAGGGAAATAAGTCATTGAACTAATGGAATGAAACTAAGTCATATTCAAGCAAGTGAAGCATGAAGGTTCATCTAACTTATCCATTGCAAAAGAATCATCAGGGTTGTAAAGAAAATGAGGAACCAAGGTCTATACAAACCCAAAAAGAAAGCATATTCATACTAAAAATATAAAAGAGGGTCCATTGGTTTTGCTTAAAAATTAAGGGAGTTGTTGAGGGCTCAACAAATGGTGAGACACTGGGTGAACCCATTAATCTCTAAATCATTACTCTTTAATCATATCTTTTAACAGGAGGCCAAAATTTTCAAAAAACTTATATCTTATAATTATAACAAATGGGTTCTTTAGTTATTTCCCTTATAACATGAACTAGAGTATCATAATCACACATCTATAGTGATTTAGTGGTTTTTCCTAAATATATAAAGTATGGAGTTGACTTCTTTTAAAGCTTCACCTGATGTTTTAGGTAATAGTCACAATCACATGGTTTTACATAAATGGGGTTGAAGATTTGAAAACATAGGTTGTTTCAATTCCCTTCGGTGTTTCTCCACTACTCATGATCCTCCATAGCCCTGGTGGAGTCACCTTGGCATAATAGACCTTGCTTCGCTTCTAGAATGCGTCCATAGCCTCAATGGAGATATCTCATTCCACCACGTATGGATGAATTTCCTTTCTTGACCCTTTACCAAGTAATTGTATATGTTAAAAAAATGGTGGATGCAGGGAACAACATGTATTTACAACCAGGTGGGGAAGATGCTTGTTTTTAGGAAAGTCTTGGCCATGCCTAAATAATAAGAGTAAGCATCAAAGATATTTAACCCTAGATGCATGAATGAAAACTATTCACATGGTGTGATCATTTAATGTGAATGGGTGTTGATAGGATCCGACAATGCTTGGAATTGACACTCCAATTTCCAGGTCTAAAAGGGAGATGCAGTCAGAAAAGATGGATTATTGTCGCAATACTTCTCATGCCTCATAACTACTTCGAGTGGAAGCTAAAAATTCAGCATCAACTCAAATGCAGAGGCTTGTACCAGATTACCATGGATACAGAGGTCGATCCAACCTCTATTATTGATAAGAATAGATATCTCAACCGCATGGATGAGGATTATGGCCTCCTTTGTGTGTCTATGTCCCCCAAGATTATGTTTCACATTGAATCTTGTACCACACCAGATGAGATTTGGACAAAGTTGGAGGATATATTTGGAAAACAAGACGAAATGAGAGGCCATATTCTTGAGTTCGAGCTAAATTCTTTAGATACGAGAAATTTTGACAACATCCAGGACATATTTATGAAGTTCAAGTCCCTCCTCCTTCATTTAAAGGGATGTGGAACAGAAAAATCCACTCAACATAGTCAGTTAATCATTTCTATCTTAGCAAAGATTGGTCTGAATTATGCTTTTTTCGTCTCATCATTTCATACAAACATATTAACTTAAGGAGCGGCTTGGAAAATGTCGAAATTGGATCAGTTTATTGAAGTCCTCATGCATGAGAAAGATACACTCATCGAAATGGGGATAGTCAAGGGACCCAATGTGCATGCACTTGCCGTGTATGGAAGCAACAACACTTCCAATTCAAAGTCCAAGCAAAAAGGCAATGGAAATGTGTTGATTAATTGGGTTGGTTGTCATTGATGTCAAGCCTCGAAGAAGTTCTGGTAGCACAAAGGTTTGGGCAATGGACCCAAGTTTGTTTGATGGATAATGGTATGAGTTTTGATATATTTTCAGGTAAGACTATTCTATATGGATAGTACATGTCATTCCATTTCCGGTGGTATGTGAAACATCACATAACTCCTCACGGTTAGAGAGTTATGGACATGTGAAGTTGGAGAACCCTCATGAGTCATCTAGAAGCCCCAAAAGCTCAAAGTAGTCAAAGTGTTTTCAAAGAAGAAATTATTTAAATAATAAAGTGAAGTGATGAGTGTACTATAAGTCAAAGAGGATGCAAAAGAAATTATTTAAATAATAAAGTTAATGGAGAACTTACTAATTATGGAAAGTGGTTAAGTTAAGTGGACAAGTGGTTATAAGTGGGTTAATCCTAAAATAAGGAAAGTGGGTTAAGACGGTTAAAAGATAACCCCTTGAGGATGCTACATGAAAATATAAATAAGAGGCAAAGGTCTCTCATTTAATCACCTATTTGAATATCATTGAATATCTATTTTGTGAAAGGTTATTTGGGAAGGTATTATTGATAGAGAAAAGTGTGGCAGAAAAAGTGCGGCAAGAAAAGTGCGGTAGAAAAATCGCAGTAGGAAAAATGTGGCAGAAAAATC
>JZKD02S1675652.1:68952-82456 GCA_000966675.3 Picea glauca
TATAATTTAGTCTAAATGTTAGTTATTTAATAATAATAATATTTAAATTTAAATATATACAAGGTGATAATTAATTAACTAATTAATGTGAATAATCAAGGTGATTAATTAATTGGATTGGTTAATTAAATTAGGGATTAATTAAGTGATTAATTAGGTACTTAAGTAGGATACCAACGATAATATTAAAATTTCTGGATTAACTAAATGCGTTGATTAAGGCGACTAAAACTTAGGTTAAAAGTTTCATCTAGATTCTTTTTTGTTTTTCTTTTATATAATGTTGATTAATTATAAAAAAAATCACCTTACCTAGTTTTAAAGAAAAATTTTAAAGACTTAGACCAAGATAAGTGGGCGGGGACTTCATGCGCACTAGGAAGGTAAGTTAGAGGAATTGGCGAGTGTGGTGCGATGCTAGCGTAGCTACCAGGCGAGGGAGTCAGTAGCTTTTTTAGGCGAAGACATCGAGCTTAGAGGCTTGCAACCCTGACCTAGCCACTTCCCCTAAAGAGAGTAATGTCTGTTTACAAACAAGTAAAAAAAAACTTACACCTAACCATGTTTTCAAGTTTAAGTTGCGCAAATGTGAATTGCCCTAAATGCTCCCTGAAAAACTTTTGGGTGATGTAGATTCAATTATATAGGATGGTTCAGACTCGAGGAAATCGAGGCAGAGGGGCATCGTCACAGGGACTTCCAACGCCGCCACCACCATCGCCTGAATTAGCTCTCATTCTGCACTCTTTGGAGGCCATAAATGAGACTTTAAAGGGGGGTCAGCCAGCAAAGATCAAAGTGGAGCCCCCACCATCTAGAATGGGTAATCCTGAAGCATCGAGGGATTCAGGGGGAGGGCCTCCACCCAAGGAAATCACTAGAGAACTGCAAAAGATCAAACTTCCAGAGTTCGTCGGGGGTCGTGCCAATGAACGTGCAAAAGAATGGTTGGAAGGGATGACACGATGTTTCACCTTAAGGGACTATGCATCCACATCAAAGGTGAAAATACAAATCTTTTAGTTAAGGGACAATGCCTTGAACTGGTGGCGCAACCTAGAGAGGCAGTTGCACCTTACCCCAGACACCGTCTCTTGGGAACTTTTTGAGGAGAGGTTCTGAAGGAAATATCTACCAACTTACGATGAGGAACAACAAATGGGAGCATTTCATGCTCTAGTATAGGGAAACAGGACCGTGGAAGAGTACGAGATCAGGTTCATGGAATTGGTAAAATATGTTTTATACATGGATAATGATCAACGACAGGAAGAACGCTTTGTCTATGGGTTAAACCCTAAGATAAGCACCATGGTATGGATGTGGAAACCGTCTTCGGTAGCGGAAGCAGTAGAAAATGCACATTATGTTAAGGAACACATGAACTTAAATGGAGGTATGAGGTCAACCATTCTGCATCGTCCTGGATTCATGGGGAAGGCCCCTAGGACATTCTCCAGGGGAGGGATCTCCAGGCCACCTCCATATGGTAATAAAGTCACACCAAGGACAGTCGCCACATGTATTTCAATGGCAGGGAGTGCAGCATCCCATTCATCACCAATGACGTAGGCAGGTCCATGACTATCTCAGAGAACAGCTAGTAGGGGCAAGGGTTCCAGGGGAAGGAACTTATTTCAGAGACCATCACAGAGCAGTGCGTAAGTTCCATCTCGTGTTACATGTTGGGGTTGTGGAGGACCCCATTAGCAGTGTGACTGCCTAGAGTTACAAGAGGGATTTGTGCATAGAGAAGGAAAGGCCCCAATGGGAAGAGTGATCCAGGTGGATATCGGTGGCCACCCACCTTTTTCGACTAGCTCAAAACAGGTTTCTGGATATTTTGGCAATTTACTATTTTTAGAAGTATTTAACTTCCGGGACCATTTTGAGGGCCCAAATGAAGGTTTTTTGAGATTTATGTTCTCAATGATATCCAAAGGAATTATTAATACCCCAAAATGAATCTCCTCGACAATACCTTTCCAACGAGCTATCACATGCCTAAAACATAGATTGTATGCAAAAGTTATGACCCCGAGAAGTTGATGTACTCACTTACCCAAACAGGGCCCACATGACTTTTGGTGCTTCATCTCCTAGGGTTAGGTTTTTGGATGTCTAGGACTTTTGGCATTCTTTTTTATTGTAAAAAAGGGCTTCAGAGCCTCATTGTAATCATCTTCTTGAGAATGTGAGTAGCCATCACATCTCTTATCAGAGATAAGTTGTCACCATTCTAGTGAGTCTTTCACTCTGTATTTTTACAGTCTCTATACATTTCTTTCATTAATAGAAATTGTGTATTACTGTATATCTATGTTTATGGTTGCATATCTGATACATTTATGTTATATTATTGAATATCTACAATATATCTATTCATTTCTTTAATATATCTCTGCTCGCATTTCGTGCCGAAAATAATCTGGATCAGTGGTATAAGAGCAGGTTGTTCTTGGTCGTTTTTTCAGTGCATGTCCCCGACGAGTCCTGAGTATAGAAAGTTGGGTCTTGAGCTTGTCTCTCTTGAGGACAATCTCTCTCGCACACCCAAGAAACCCTTAATGCCAGACGAAAAGAAAAACGATGGAGCAGACGATCCTATCAGTCTGTTGCTTGAGCAATCTCTCACGCGACAGCGGGACGAAATGATGGAGAATTTTTCCCACATCCTTCAACGCCTGTCAATAGAAACAGGCATATCTTCATCAAGCAACCACTTTGGAGGCACCTCTCCTTTCAAGGTACAATTTAATTTTGATATTCTTGTATTTGAAGGACAGATAGATGCAGAAGCCCTAGACAAATGGTTAAATCTGCTAGAAGGTTATTTCTCTGTTCAAAAAAAATTCGACAAAGAAAAGATCACCTTCGCACTCCTTAAAGCTCTCCCTCATGTCAAACATTGGTGGGAAACTTACTGGGAGCAAAGTTCCACAGAGGATTCTGGAATATACAGGGTTGATCCCACTTGGGATTTGTTTGTGGATGCGGTAAAGGAATAGTATTACCTTGTTGGAAACTATGAGGACCATAACATGAGATGTACCACACTGCAGCAACAGAGGGGCCAAGCAGTTTCAGAGTTCACCAATACCTTCCATACCTTGCGCACCAAGATGGGTATCAAAGACTCCGAGGGATATTTGGTTCTAAAATACCGTGGGGCTCTAAACAAATACATCCAGACTAAAATGGATTTTCTAGACATCTCATCACTCAGAATCAAATATCGATATGTTGTTAGAATTGAGCAGAAATTTAAGCACCAGAACAAACGGAAGTTCGAGTATCCAAATCTGCAACAACCGAAGTATGACAAAGATGACCCTAACAAAAATTCTCCCGAAAACCAATCCAAGACACAGGAAAAGAAGGGTCAGGGGAAGACAAAGAATGACACCGGAAAATGGTGCGAGTTCCACAAAATCCCCTGGCACAACACCGATGAATGTCGCTCAAAACAATCATTAGTGGTCGAGATCAAAGACAAAGAGTCGAACCCTGATTCAGAATATGATTCTGAAAATAATGGTAAAGGATAGATCATTGACGCAGACCCCACTACTATTTTCGTGACCGCAGCAATTCAACCAGAAGAACCAACAGATCCTGAAGAGGGGGAGCACCTTTTTCATTCACAGATGTGGGTGAAGGGGACCCCGCTGCATTTTATTGTTGATAGCAGAAGCCATAAGAACCTCATCTCAGTAGAGGTCATCAAACAATTGGGACTATCGACAACACCACACCCACAGCCATACAACATTGGGTGGCTTCGCCAAGGACGAGATCTTCGTGTCATCCAACAATGTCGATTGTCATACGGCATCCAACCCTTCAAGGATGAGGCATTATGTGATGTTTCCCCACTAGATGTTTGTGATGTTCTCTTGGGCCAACCATATATGTGGAAGCACCATGTTGTTTATGAGTCTCGAGCCCATAGTGTCAGTGTTTCTCTGGGGGGTCATCTGTACAGAATACCAGAGGTAGTTCCAACTACTGTTCCACCTAAAAATTGCCACAAGGTAGTATCTCATACTGCAAAATTTAGCTTCTTCATAATCTGTTCAAAAGGAGAATAGAAGGACACTGCAACCACTACAGCCTCGCCCCAAGCACCTTCTATCAAACATAAGCAAGTCGAAAAGGTTGCAGAAAAGAAAAAATATTCCTTCTGCACATCGTCCTCTCATGTAGCCTGACTTGTTGAACGACCTCAGCCTCAACAGGTTCGTTACAAACTTCCATAAACTGAGCAGCACGACGTCTCCAACAAGGTAAGCAGCTCACCAAGATGCAGATTCAGCAAACGCTTTTCCCTCTCCCCCGGGAACTCAACGCAATGGAGAACATTGTTTCCTAAGGAGGGAGGATTGATCCAGGTGGATATCGCTGGCCAACCACCTTTTTCGACTGGCTCAAAATAGTTTTCTGGCAATTTTGGCAATTTACTATTTTTTGCAGTTTTTAACTTCCAAGGCCATTTTGAGGGCCCAAATGAATTTTTTTTTGAGATTGAGGTTCTCAATTATGTTTAAAGGAATTATTGATCCCCCATAATAAATCTCCTCAACAATACCTTTCCAACGAGATATCACATGCCTAAAACGGAGATCGTATGCAAAAGTTACGACCCCGGGAAGTTGATGTACTCACTTACCAAAATGAGGCCCACATAACTTTTGGCACTTCATCTCCTAGGGTTAAGTTTTTGGATGTCTAGGACTTTTGGTATTATTTTTTATTGTAAAAAAGGCCTTTAGAGCCTCATTGTAATTATCTTCTTGCGAATGCGAGTAGTCGTCACATCTCTTCAAAGAGATAAGTTGTCACCATTCTAGCGAGTCTTGCACTCTATATTTTTATAGTCTCTGTACATTTATTTCATTAATAGAAATCATGTATTACTGTATATTTGTGTTTATGTTTGCATCTTTGATACATTTATGTTATATTATTGAATATCTGCGATATCTCTATTCACTTCTTTATTACATTTCCACTCGCATTTCGTGCCGAAAATAATCTGGATCAGTGGTATCAGAGCAGGTTGTTCTTGGATGTTTTTTTCAGTACATGTCCCCGACGAGGCCTGAGTATAGAAAGTTGGGTCTCGAGCTTGTCTCTCTTGAGGAAAATGACTCTCGCACACCCAAGAAACCCTCAATGGCGGAAGAAAAGAAAAACAATAGAGCAGACGATCCTATCAGTCTGTTGCTTGAGCAAGCTCTCACGTGATAGCGGGACGAAATGATGGAGAATTTTTCCCACATCCTTCAACGTCTGCCGATAGTAATAGGTGCATCTTCATCAAGAAGCCACTTTGGAGGCACCTCTCCTTTAACCGTACAAGTTAATTTTGATATTCTTGTATTTGAAGGACAGATTGATGTAGAAGCCCTAGACAAATGGTTAAATCTGCTAGAAGGTTATTTCTTTGTTCACAAATTTCCCGACAAATAAAAGATCACCTTCGCACTCCTTAAAGCTATCGCTCATATCAAACATTGGTGGGAAACTTACTGGGAAAAAAGTTCCACAGAGGATTCTGGAATATACAGGGCCGATCTCAATTGGGATTTTTTTGTGGATGCGATAAAGGAACAGTATTACCCTGTTGGCAACTATGAGGACCATAACATGAGATGGACCACACTGCGGCAAGAGAGGGGCCAAGCAGTTCTGGATTTCACCAATACCTTCCATACCTTGCGCACCAAGCTGGGTATCAAAGACTCTGAGCGACATTTGGTTCTGAAATACCGTGGGGCTCTACACAGATACATCCAGACTGAAATGGATTTTCTGGACATCTCATCACTGGGAGCTGCTTATCAATATGTTGTTAAAATCGAGCAGAAATTTAAGCACCAGAACAAACAGGAGTTCGGGTATCCAAATCCGCAACAATCGAAGTATGACAAAGACGTCCCTAACAAATAGTCTCCCGAAAACCAGTCCAAGACACAGGAAAAGAAGGGTCAGAGGAAGGCAAAGAATGACACCGGAAAATGGTGTGAGTTTCACAAAATCCCCTAGCACAACACCGATGAATGTCGCTCAAAACAATCATTGGTGGCCGAGATCAAAGACAAAGGGCCAAACCCTGATTCAGAATCCAATTCTAAAAATAATGGTAAAGGACAAATCATTGACACGGACCCCACTGTTATTGTTGCGACCGCAGCAATGAAACCAGAAGAACTAACAGATCCTGAAGAGGGGGAGCGCCTTTTTCATTCACAGATGTGGGTGAAGGGGACCCTGCTGCATTTTATTGTTGATAGAAAAAGCCAGAAGAACCTCATCTCAGCAGAGGTCGTCAAACAGTTGGGACTGTTGACAACACCACACCCGCAGCCATACAACATCGGGTGGCTTTGCCAAGGATGAGATCTTTGTGTCAACCAACAATGTCGATTATCATACAGCATCCAACCCTTCAAGGATAAGGTGTTATGTGATGTTCCCCATTGAATATCTATGATGTTCTCTTTGGCCAACTATATATGTGGAAGCGTCATGTTGTTTATGAGTCTCGACCCCGCAGTGTCATTGTTTCTCTGGGGTTCATCTCTAAATAATACCAGAGGTAGTTCCAACTATTGTTCCATCTAAAACATGCCACAATGTAGTATCTCATACTTCAAACTTTAGCTTCTTCACAACTGTTCAAAATGAGAACAGAAGAACATTGCAACCACTACAACCTCGCCCCAAGCATGTTCTATCAAACATAAGCAACTCGACACGGTTGCAGCAAAGCATAAATATTCCTTATGCACATAATCCTCTCATGTAGCCCGACTTGTTGAACGGCCTCAGCCTCAACAGGTTTGTGACAAACTTCCACAAACGGAGCAGTGCGACGTCTTCAGCAAGGCAAGCAGCTCACCAAGATGAAGATTCAGCAAACGATTTTCCCTCTTCTCCTGGAACTCAACACAATGGAGACCATTGCTTCCTAAGGAGGGTGGATTGATCCAGGTCAAAATCGGTGGCCACCCACCTTTTTCGACTGGTTCAAAATAGTTTTCTGGCAATTTTGGCAATTTACTATTTTTAGCAGTTTTTAACTTCTGGGGCCATTTTGAGGGCCCAAATGAAGGTTTTTTTATATTAAGGCTCTCAATTATAGCTAAAGATGTGATTGAGCCCTCAAAATGAATCTCCTCAACAATACCTTTCCAATGAGCTATCACACGCCTAAAACGAAGATCGTATCCAAAAGTTACGACCCCGGGAAGTTGATGTACTCACTTGCCCAAACAGGGCCCACATGACTTTTGGCGCTTCATCTCCTAGGGTTAGGTTTTTGGATGTCTAGAAATTTTGGAATTCTTGTTTATTGTAAAAATGGCCTTCAAAGCCTCATTGTAATCATCTTCTTGCGAATGCGAATAGTCGTCGCATCTCTTCTCAGAGATAAGTTGTCACCATTCTAGCGAGTCTTTCACTCTGTATTTTTACAGTCTCTGAACATTTCTTTCATTAATATAAATCGTGTATTACTGTATATCTATGTTTATGGCTACATATCTGATAAATTTATGTTATATTATTGAATATCTGCGATATCTCTATTCATTTATTTATTATATCTCCGCTCACATTTCGGGCTGAAAATAATTTGGATCAGTGGTATCAGAGCAGGTTGTTCTTGGTCGTTTTTTCAGTGCATGTCCCCGACGAGCCCTGAGTATAGAAATTTGTGTCTCGATCTTGTCTCTCTTGAGGACAATCACTCTCGCACACCCAAGAAACCCTCAATGGTGGAAGAAAATAAAAACGACGAAGTAGACGATCCTATCAGTCTGTTGCTTGAGCAAGCTCTCACGCGACAGTGGGATGAAATGATGGAGAATTTTTCTCACATCCTTCAACACTTGCCGATAGCAACAGGCACATATTCATCAAGCAGTCGCTTTGGAGGCACCTCTCCTTTCAAGGTACAAGTTAATTTTGATATTCTTGTATTTGAAGGACAGATAGATGCAGAAGCCCTAGACAAATGGTTAAATATGCTAGAAGGTTATTTCTCTATTCACAAATTTTCTGACAAAGAAAAGATCACCTTCACACTCCTTAAAGCTCTCCCTCATGTCAAACATTGGTGGGAAACTTAGTGGGTGCAAATATCCACAGAGGACTTTGAAATATACGCGGTCGATCCCACTTGGGATTTTTTTGTGGATGTGGTAAAGGAATAGAGTTACCTTGTTGGAAACTATGAGGACCATAACATGAGATGGACCACATTGCGGCAAGAGAGGGGCCAAGCAGTTCCGGAGTTCAACAATACCTTCCATACCTTGCGCACCAAGCTTGGTATCAAAGACTCCGAGTGACATTTGGTTCTGAAATACCGTGGGGCTCTACACAGATACATCGAGACTGAAATGGATTTTCTGGACATCTCATCACTGGGAGATGCTTATCGATATGCTGTTAAAATCGAGCAGAAATTTAAGCACCAGAACAAACGGCAGATCGGGTATCCAAATCCGCAACAACTGAAGTATGACAAAGACGGCCCTAACAAACAGTCTCCTAAAAACCAATCCAAGACACAGGAAAAGAAGTGTCAGGGGAAGACAAAGAATGACACCGAAAAATGGTGCGAGTTCCACAAAATCCCCTAGCACAACAATGATGAATTTCACTCAAAACAATCATTGGTGGCTGATATCAAAGACAAAGAGTTGAACCCTAATTCAAAATCTGATTCTGAAAATAATGGTGAAGAACAAATCATTGACGCGGACCCCACTTCTATTGTCGTGATCGAAACACTTCAACCAGAAGAACCAACAGATCCTGAAGAGGGGGAGCACCTTTTTCATTCACAGTTGTGAGTGAAAGGGACCCCACTGCATTTTATTGTTGATAGCAAAAGCCAGAATAATCTCATCTTAGCAGAGGTCGTCAAAGAGTTGGGATTGTTGACAACGCCACACCTGCAGCCATACAACATCGGGTAGCTTTGCCAAGGACAAGATCTCCATGTCAGCCAACAATGTTGATTTTCATACGGCATACAACCCTTCAAGGATGAGGTATTATGTGATGTTTCCCCATTGGATGTATGTGATGTTCTCTTGGGCCAACCATATATGTGGAAGCGCCATGTTGTTTATGAGTCTCGACCTCGCAATGTCATTGTTTCTCTGGGGGGTCATCTCTATAGAATACCAGAGGTAGTTCCAACTACTGTTCCACCTAAAAAGTGCCATAAGGTATTATCTCATACTGCAAAATTTAGCTTCTTCACAATCTGTTCAAAAGAAGAAAAGAAGGACACTACAACCACTACAGCCTCACCCAAAGCACCTTCTATCAAACAGAAGCAAGTCGACAAGGTTGCAGCAAAGGGAAAAGATTCCTTATACACAACATCCTCTCATGTAACCTGACTTGTTGAACGACCTCGGCCCCAACAGGTTCGTGACAAACTTCCACAAACTGGGCAGCGCGACGTCTCCAGCAAGGCAAGCAGCTCATCAAGATGTAGATTCAGCAAACGTTTTTCCCTCTCCCCCAGGAATTCAACGCAATGGATACCATTGCTTCCTAAGGAGGCAATATTGATCCAGGTGGATATCAATGGCCACCCACCTTTTTCAACTGGCTCAAAACAGTTTTCTGGCAATTTTGACAATTTACTATTTATAGAAGTTTTTAACTTTCAGGGCCATTTTGAGGGCCCAAATGAAGGTTTTTTTTATATATAGGTTCTCAATGATATCCAAAGGCATTATTGAGTACTCAAAATTAATCTCCTCAACAATACCTTTCCAACGAGCTATCACACGCCTAAAACGGAGATCGTATACAAAAGTTACAACCCCGGGAAGTTGATGTACTCACTTACCCAAGCGGGGCCCACATGACTTTTGGCGCTTCATCTCCTAGGGTTAGGTTTTTGGATGTCTAGGAATTTTGGAATTCTTGTTTATTGTAAAAAAGGCCTTCATATCCTCATTGTAATCATCTTCTTGTGAATGCGAGTAGCCTTCACATCTCTTCTCAGAGATAAGCTACCACCATTCTAGCGAGTCTTTCACTCGGTATTTTTACAGTCTTTGTACATTTCTTTCATTCATAGAAATCATGTATTCTTGTATATCTATGTTTATGGTTGCATATCTAATACATTTATGTTATATTATTGAATATCTGCGATATCTCTCTTCATTTCTTTAATATATCTCCGCTCGCATTTCGTGTCGAAAATAATCTGGATCAGTGGTATCAGAGCAGGTTGTTATTGATCATTTTTTTCAGTGCATGTCACCGATGAGGCCTGAGTATAGAAAGTTGGGTATTGATATTGTCTCTCTTGAGTAAAATCTCTCTCGCACACCCAAGAAACCCTCAATGGCGGAAGAAAATAAAGATGACAGAGCAAGCGATCTTATCAGTCTGTTGCTTGAGCAAGCTCTCACGCAACAGTGGGATGAAATGATGGAGAATTTTTCCCACAACCTTCAACGCCTGCTGATAGCAACAAGCACATATTCATCAAGTGGTTTCTTTGGAGGCACCTCTCCTTTAAAGGTAAAAGTTAATTTTGATATTCTTGTATTTGAAGGACAGATAGGTGCAGAAGCCCTAGACAAATGGTTAAATCTGCTAGAAGGTTATTTTTCTATTCACAAATTTTCCGACAGATAAAATATCACCTTTGCACTCCTTAAATCTCTCCCTCATGTCAAACATTGGTGGGAAACTTATTGGCAGCAAAGTTCCACATAGGAGTCTGGAATATACGGGGCCGATCCCACTTGGGATTTTTTGTGGATGCGGTAAAGGAACAATATTGCCCTGTTGGCAACTATAAGGACCATAACATGAGATGGACCACACTGTGGCAAGAGAGGGGCCAAGCAGTTCCGGAGTTCACCAATACCTTCCATACCTTGCACACCAAGATGGGTATCAAATACTTTGAGTGACATTTGGTTCTGAAATACTGTGGGGCTCTACACAGATACATCCAGACAAAAATGGATTTTCTTGACATCTCATCACTCAAAACTTCTTATCGATATGTTGTTAAAATCAAGCAGAAAATTAAGCACCAGAACAAACGGAAGTTTGAGTATCCAAATCTGCAACAACCGAAGTATTACAAAGACGGCCCTAACAAACAATCTCCCAAAAACCAGTCCAAGACACAGGAAAAGAAGTGTCAGGGGAAGACAAAAAATGACACTGGAAAATGGTGCGAGTTCCACAAAATCCCCTGGCACAACACCAATGAATGTCTCTCAAAACAATCATTAGTGGCCAAGATCAAAGACAAAGAGCTGAACCCTAATTCTGAATCCGATTCTGAAAATAATGGTAAAGAACGGATCATTGACGTGGACCCCACTGCTATTGTTGTGACCGCAACACTTCAACCAGAAGAGCCAACAGATCCTGAAGAGGGGGAGCACCTTTTTCATTCACAGATGTGAGTGAATGGGATGCCACTGCATTTTATTGTTGATAGCAGAAGCCAGAAGAACCTCATCTCAGCAGAAGTCGTCAAACAGTTGGGATTGTCGACAACACCACACCTTCAACCATACAACATCGGTTGGCTTCGCCAAGGACGAGATCTCTGTGTCAGCCAACAATGTCGATTGTCATACGGCATCCAACCCTTCAAGGATTAGGTATTATGTGATGTTTCCCCACTGGATGTCTATGATGTTCTCTTGGGCCAAACATATATGTGGAAGCGCCATGTTGTTTATGAGTCTCATAGTTTAGGAATTTTGCATTCTTGTTTATTGTAAAAATGGCCTTCAGAGCCTCATTGTAATCATCTTCTTGTGAATGCGAATAGCCGTCACATCTCTTCTCAGAGATAAGTTGTCACCATTCTAGTGAGTCTTTCACTCTGTATTTTTACAGTCTCTGTACATTTCTTTCATTAATAGAAATCGTGTATTATTGTATATCTGTGTTTATGGTTTCATCTCTGATAAATTTATGTTATATTATTGAATATATGCTATATCTCTATTCATTTCTTTATTATATCTCCGCTCGCATTTCGTGCCGAAAATAATCTGGATCAGTGGTATCAGACCAGGCTGTTCTTGGTCTTTTTTTCAGTGATTTTCCCCGATGAGGCCTGAGTATAGCAAGTTGGGTATTGAGCTTGTCTCTCTTGAGAACAATCACTCTCACACACCCCAGAAACCCTCAATGGCGGAAGAAAAGAAAAACGACGGAGCAGACGATCCTATCATTATGTTGCTTGAGCGAGCTCTCACGTGACAGTGAGACAAAATGATGGATAATTTTTCCCACATTCTTCAATGCCTTCCGATAGCAATAGTCGCATCTTCATCAAGTGACCACTTTGGAGGCACCTCTCCTTTCAAGGTACAAGTTAATTTTGATATTCTTGTATTTGAAGGATTGATAGATGTAGAAGCCCTAAACAGATGGTTAAATCTGCTAGAAGGTTATTTCTCTGTTCACAATTTTTTCGACAAAGAAAATATCACCTTCACACTCCTTAAATCTCTCCCTCATGTCAAACATTGGTGGGAAACTTACTGGAAGAAAAGTTCCACAGAGGAGTCTAGAATATACAGGGCCAATCCCACTTGGGATTTTTTTGTGGATGCGGTAAAGGAATAGTATTACCCTGTTGGCAACTATGAGGACCATAACATGAGATGGAACACACTACGACAAGAGAGGGGCCAAGCAGTTCTGGATTTCACCAATACCTTCCATACCTTGCGCACCAAGATGGGTATCAAAGACTCCAAGCGACATTTGGTTCTGAAATACCATGGGGCTCTACACAGATACATCCAGACAAGAATGGATTTTCTGTACATCTCATCACTCAGAGCTACTTATCGATATGTTGTTAAAATCGAGCAGAAAATTAAGCACCAGAACAAACGGGAGTTCGGGTATCCAAATCCACAACAACCGAAGAATGATAAAGACGGCCCTAAAAAACAGTCTCATGAAAACTAGTCCAAGACATAGGAAAAGAAGGGTCAAGGGAAGACAAAGAATGACATCGAAAAATGGTGTGAGTTCCATAAAATCCCCTGGCACAACTCTGATGAATGTCGCTCAAAACAATCATTGGTGGCCGAGATCAAAGACAAAGAGCCGAACCTTGATTCAGAATCCAATTCTGAAAATAATGGTAAAGGGAAGATCATTGACGTGGACCCCACTACTATTATCGTGACCACAACAATTCAACTAGAAGAACCAATATATCCTAAAGAGGGGGAGCACCTTTTTCATTCATAGATGTGGGTGAAGGGTACCCCGCTGCATTTTATTTTTGATAGCAGAAGCCAAAAGAACCTCATCTCAGAAGAGGTCATCAAACAATTGGGATTGTCGATAGCACCACACCCGCAGCCATATAACATCGGGTGGCTTCACTAAGGATGAGATCTCCGTGTCAGCCAACAATGTCGATTGTCATACGACATCCAACCCTTCAAGGATGAGTTATTAT
>JZKD02S1675652.1:103502-117768 GCA_000966675.3 Picea glauca
CATATGGGGGTCCTCCAACTTCATAAGGCCATAACTCTCAAACCGTGAGGAGTTATGTGACATTCCACATACCACCGGAAATGGCATGTCAAGCACTATCCATCTAGGATAGTTTGACCAACAACTTCATTGATCTTCATCTCATTATTCCACATGCAAGCATGGGTCCTCCAACGTTTCTTCTAGGATAACCCAATCCGTAAAGCATCTTCTCGTGAGGGATTTCACCATAAGGGGACTACTTTGGAGTTCATCCATTTGGGCACCTTATCAACCATGATAAGACACTAATGATTCATCTTTGCATCGATTGGTTTCCACTTGGACATATATAATTCTTATCAAGGGCATCATATCAATCAATTACTTGACATCAATCAAACCAAATCATTTACATCAATGACATATGATCCAACAATCTCCCAAATAATCAAACCATTGGCATCAATGACAACATGATCCAACACTTGGGTCATCTTGTTGGCAAGAACGGCATCAGGGTGGATCCTAAAAATATTGAAGCTATGCAAGACTAGCCTCACCCAAAGACTCTCAAAATATTGGGAGGATTTCTGGGCTTAACAGGTTATTATCGCAAGTTTGTTAAGAATTATGGAAAGATTGTGGCACCTCTCACCTCACTCCTTAAAAAGAATTCTTTCACTTGGACTCCAACAGTTGCTCAGGATTTTCAAACCTTGAAGATGGCCATGTGTACCACTCTAGTCCTGGCCCTTCCTGATTTCACAGAGACCTTTGTCCTGGAATGTGATGCTTCAGGGAAAGGTATTGGCGTTGTCCTTATGCAAGAGGGTCGGCCTTTGGCATTTACCAGCAAACAATTGTCTGAACGAAATTTGGGCAAATCAATCTATGAAAAGGAAATGTTGGCTATTCTGCATGTCATTGATTTGTGGCATCCTTATATGTTGGGGCAATGCTTCCAAATTAAGACAGATCATCAAAGCCTCAAGCATTTTCTGGAACAACGCATTTCCTCCCCAGAGCAACAAAAATGGGTGACTAAGCTCTTTGGATATGATTATGATATCATTTACAAGAAAGGCAAAGACAATGTGGTGGCGGACGCACTTTCCCAAAAATATGAAGATGAAGGCTCCCTTTTTCTCTCTCCTTCATTGTACCAGATTGGCTCCAAGTCGTTCTCCAGGAATGGCGACATGATCCCAAAAGTTCGCTTCTGATACAACAATTGCAGTCCAATTCTCCAGTTTCCCCAGGGTACTCTTGGCTCCATGATGAGATTTTATATAAAGGCCATTTGTATTTAAGTAAACAGTCAAAACTTAAATCCATGGTGCTTTCTGAGCTTCATGCTAAACCCACAGCTAGGCACTCCGGGTGTACCAAAACCTATGATAGGGTCAAACGTTCTTTTTTCTGGGATGGTATGAAACAAGACATTTGTAATTTTGTTGCCGAATGTGATGTGTGTCAACGCAACAAGGGCGAAACAGTCAAATCTCCTGGCACACTACAATCGCTTCTGATTCCACCCACTATTTGGAGGGATATCTCTATGGATTTTATTAGAGGCTTACCTAAATTGGGCAATAAATCAGTCATCATGGTGGTAGTTGATCGCCTTTCCAAGTATGCTCATTTTTTTGCTCTTCAACACCCATTTACAGCATCCACAGTGGCTCAACTTTTCATGGATCAGGTCTTCAAGATTCATGGCATGCCGCATTCTATTGTTTCTGATTGCAACCCAACTTTCACCAGCAATTTTTGGCAAGAACTATTCAAGATACAAGGCACCCAATTGCATCTCAGCACAACTTATCATCCCCAGACGGATGGTCAAACTGAAGTTGTCAACAAGTGTTTGGAAACATATTTGAGGTGTTTTGCATCAAAAAAGAAAAATCAGTGGGCTCAATGGTTACCCATGGCTTAATGGTGGTATAACACTTCATACCATACAGCTACTCGCATGACTCCTTTTGAAGCGGTATATGGACAAAAGCCACTGTCATTTCTCTCATATTTACCAGGTGTCTCGAAGGTCCAGGTGGTTGACCAAACGATTACAGTTCGAGAGGCTATTCTCTGTACCCTCAAAGAGAATTTGGTCATGGCCCAGAATCGCATGAAGTAACAAGTAGAATAAGGTCGCTATGAACGTCATTTTGTAGAAGGGGATCAGTTGTTTCTTCGACTGCAACCTTACAAGCAAACTTCCCTCAAGGCCGACCATTGTCAGAAGTTGGCGCCCAAATTTTATGGTCCTTATACAGTTCTCAAGCATGTGGGATAGGTGGCCTATCAGTTAGCTTTGCCCAATCATTCTAAGCTACATTTTGTTTTTCATGTTTCATGCTTGAAGAAGGTGATTGGAACTAAGTGCCAAACTCAAACTAACCTTTCCGAGTTGGACGAAGAAGGTTCTATTTGGTTACAGCCAGAAGCATTTTTGGACCAGCGTGAGCGTCCCCTACGTCAACGAACCATCAAGGAAGTGTTAGTCCAGTGGAAAGATACAACTCCAACAAATGCCACTTGGGAACCAGCTACCATTCTGCAGCAATTTCCACATCTCAAGCCTTGAGGACAAGGTTGTTTTTAAGGGGGGGGGACATGTTAGGGACCTAACCCCTCACATAGGTAGAACAATGTATTCTGATGTAATAAAGGTCAATATTAATAAGGCCTTGCAATAAAGTAGAATACGTTGAATGTAAGAAGACCTAATAGAAGCTTCCGCTTCTAGAAGGATCTTCCTCTAGATCATTCTATTGATAGACATATTTATTATAAATAGGAGTTGAACTTATGGGAACCCTAGCTTGGATATTATTGTAATAGAGCTCTGCTCGACTAGAGGTTGCCCCCTTGAAGAGGCTTGTGAACATTGCTCTTAGTAATCGAAGTGTTATTTCTAGTGTTAGTCTGTTATCATTTCAGTATTATTGTAGTGTTATTCTGATTATATTGTTGTTCATCTGCCATTTATAGCATTTTATTTATGTTCTGCATATTTTTTATATCTAAAATATTACAAAACATAGTCCTATATTTATGGGTTTAATCTAAAATGTATGCTTTACCTTGAAAAATTATGATGAGACATTATCCTATATTTATAGTTTGGTTGAATTTGTGTGCTCTATGATCAAATTACCTATATATAATCATAATCATGACCTAATTAAATTTCCTATATACAATCATTTTATAAATTGAAAAAAATTATTTAAAATAAATTATAGTAAATCCAAGTTTTTATTCATTTATATTTATTTTCATAATAGACATTAAAAATCATTTTTTAACATTATTCATCTTTCCATTATAAAATATTAAGATTCACATTTATATTTTTAACATTTAATATTACATATTTGTAACATGAATAACATTAACATTATTAATAGCTCCATTTAGTAAAGTAAATGAAATACATGCTTTGAATGGAATGGTCAAACTTTGATCCTACAATATTTGGTATCGAGAAATAAACAATAATATTGTGTTATCATAGCCTCTTATCGTAGCCTTTATTATACACACTGCCAATAAGATTTATATGTATAGCTACAACGATGTAGTTGTGGCATGTGTGCACATTAGGAATGATGTAGATTCTGCAAATCCCACTCCAACAATGCCCAATTTCAATTTCATGCTAAATATCTCAATCAATGAGTCCAACATGCGTAGACTTAATTGGTCCATGAATTGATGGGACTTGACTTAATTGCCCCTTGCCGAATCAATAAGTCTATAATGCATAGACTTAATTGGTCCATGAATTAATGGACTTGACTTTATTGCCCCTTGACTTTGTATTAGTTAGGTAATTTTTTCAAAACTTTGGATCCAAACTTTTGTATATAACTATATTAAACATATTTATTTGAAAAACTTAAACTTATTTATTTGAAAAACTTAAAAAACTTAATTGCCCCTTGCCTGAATCAATAAGTCCATAATGCATAGACTTAATTGGTCCATGAATTAATGGGACTTGACTTAATTGCCCCTTGACTTTGTATTAGTTAGGCAATTTTTTCAAAACTTTGAATCCAAATTTTTGTATATAACTATATTAAACGTATTTATTTGAAAAACTTAAAAAACTTAATTGCCTCTTGCCTTGAATCAATAAGTCCATAATGCATAGACTTAATTGGTCCATGAATTAATGGGACTTGACTTAATTGCCCCTTGACTTTGTATTAGTTAGGCAATTTTTTCAAAACTTTGGATCCAATTTTTTGTATATAACTATATTAAACGTATTTATTTGAAAAACTTAAACTTATTTATTTGAAAAACTTAAAAAACTTAATTGCCCCTTGCCTGAATCAATAAGTCCATAATGCATAGACTTAATTGGTCCATGAATTAATGGGACTTGACTTAATTGCTCCTTGACTTTGTATTAGTTAGGCAATTTTTTCAAAACTTTGGATCCAAATTTTTGTATATAACTATATTAAACGTATTTATTTGAAAAACTTAATTGCCCCTTGCCTGAATCAATAAGTCCATAATGCATAGACTTAATTGGTCCATGAATTAATGGGACTTGACTTAATTGCCCCTTGACTTTGTATTAGTTAGGCAATTTTTTCAAAACTTTGGATCCAAATTTTTGTATATAACTATATTAAACGTATTTATTTGAAAAACTTAAAAAACTTAATTGCCCCTTGCCTGAATCAATAAGTCCATAATGCATAGACTTAATTGGTATGAATTAATGAGACTTAACTTAATTGCCCCTTGACTTTGTATTAGTTAGGCATTTTTTTTTAAACTTTGGATCCAAATTTTTGTATATAACTATATTAAACGTATTTATTTGAAAAACTTAAACTTATTTATTTGAAAAACTTAAAAAATTGTCAAATGTTTTAATTTCTTAAAAATAAATTGGTGAACGGTCCATCCGGATTGATGGGACTTAATTGGCCCTAGTGTGAGTTATTTTATTTTAGCTATTTGTCTGATTCAATTTTTGTTTTAAATACATAGTTATAAAACCTAATAAATTGCTACGATTCTATTTCATTTAATCACATTTAAATTAGTATTCATTACTCTGCAAAAACAAACAATCATATTAAACCACCATATTAAATCGCATTTAAGTGACCATTCATTGTTGTGCAAAAAAAACAACAATATTAAATATAAACTGCCTAGTCTCTACTGAGGTTGACGTCGTTGTGTTGTGGCACTGACATCTTGACATGCCATTGATTGAAGAAATTGGTGTCAAAGGTGAATGCGAAGCATAGGAAATGACTGCCAGAGTTGAACAAACTAAGCATGTTTTACAACTCACATCTTAAACAAATACTTTGGAAGCAATCAGGAATTTTGAAGAAAAACTTGCACTGAGCTAAACTTGCACTGAAGCAGCATCGAAAATCCCTCCCATCTAGTGAAGGTTGTTAGTAGATGTCTATAGTGACCTTATTCTTGTGGAAAGGGTGGGGAGCATTCTGAAGACTAGAGCTAGTATCCATTGCCCAACCACCTTATTCCTATTCGTAAATTGAAAATTATTTGGCCATTCAAAGGATCTTGTTTCCCTATGGCATTTTTTTCTTCTCATTAATGTTTGATGGTATTTTTTAGGATATTACACCTAATTTTGCTAACGAATTTAAAACGACCGGTGGATTGTTCAATTCAATATCACCAGTTATAGTAGCAGAAATAGAAAAGGTTCACTGAAATAATGAAAATCATGTGGAATAATCATAGAAGGTGAAGAAGGCTTTAAATGTATTGGACAAAGTCGGTTTCTTGGAGCTCCAACACTCTTTCGCTGGTAACCAATTCAGCCTAGGGAAGGACCTGAGCAGAGAGGAAATGGAGGGCATGAAATACGTTGCAAACACAAACAACAATGGTTTCGTGAATTTTGAGGAGTTTCATAGGATTGTGTTCCTCATCATGCCAAAATATTATGAAATAAATGTATAAAATAAATGAATGCAGATCAAATATTGACCATTCACATATGTGGGTATTGAAGGAGGTATTTGATTTGAGTAACATATATGTTTAGTGACATATACATTGAGTAATATATATGTTTAGTAATATTAGGTTTGAGTAGGCCTAATTGTTAAGAACGTGTGTTTCCTCCTAAAAGATTACTAATTCAAATCCAGAGAAGGTAGGGTATGTATACCTCTGTAGGTCAAAAATGTTGAGATAAAGATTCATTTGTCTATTTCTTAAAAATAACCCAATGTGGAACCCAACCCACCACTCCTCATTTTAATGAAGAATTAGCATTTTACAATAGACGTGTGGTCATCGACGTGTGTTCATCCGATAAAAAAAAATAGCTTAGTCTCATGAGGAGATGAATTTGAAATGCAAGACTAATAATTTCTCATTTGTATTAATATTTCTTAATATCCAATAGGAAAGTCCAGTCATTGGCATTCCACCATGATTTTCAAGACCTTCCACAGAACGGATTTGGACGTTGATTTCCAAGAGGTACAACACCATGATTTTCAAGACCTTCCACAGGACGGATTTGGACGTTGATTTCCAAGAGGTACAATTTTGCAAGCAGATGTAGATCGAGCAACTAGCCTAGTTGAACACCACGTGCAATATTGTCCAATCTTAGGCATGGACTAACCACTACATGGCTTATCTGCTTGTTAATATTATTTTATCATTGTCATAAGTAAGAATTGTTTTAGATTTTGTAAAATCTTTGGAAGCACCGTTTTTTTTTAGATTAGAGATTTTAGTGTTCAAGTCTTTGTTAACATTCATCAAATATCCTTAGATACACAATTTTATTAATTAGAAAAAAAAAATACATAATAAGTAAAATGTGTATTGTATATATAATCCTTATAGTCTTATCTCAATATGTTGTGTCATTCACCAACTATGCTAGGATAATCAATATGACAAGGATGTGACAAGGACAATCTATCTCTTAGGAAATACTTATCTAAATAACTTCAAGATTATTAGGTTGACATTCCTCCCTTTAATCAAAAAGTTTATTTTTACAAATGCCAAGTTTATCAAAGATGTGATAAGGACAATCTATCTCTTAGGAAATACCTATCTAAATAAACTTTAGGATTATTACGCTGACATTCCTCCCTTTAATCAAGAAGTTTATTTTTACAAATGCCAAGTTCATCTATGAACTTAATGAATTTTATTTTACCTTAGTGTTTTGGTGAAAATATATAAAGTTTGATCTTCAGATAGATATCATTGTGGCTTGATGGTGTCATTGTTGATGAGTGTTCTGATGAAGTGGTACTTGGTATTGACATGATTTGGTCTTACAACTAAATATTGGATCCTTATCCATATTTAATGTTGATTAACTATCCATCAATAAAGTAGTTAGCGTTTTCTGAATAGCACCAAAATCCTACAAAATTCTACGTAGCCAAACAATTTCACATGTTGCATCCCAAATTGAGGTGTATTATGCTTCTATTGAAGAGTTTGCCACTATAGCCTACTTTTTACAACTCCAAGATATTGTTGTTGAACCCATATTCATTAAATAACTTGAATTTGATGTTCTATCGTCAATATCACCTACAAAATTTGCATATGAATATCCAATAATTGTAACATTGTCATTCTTCTTGTAGAGAAGTCCAAAATCCTTTGTACCTCGAATGTACCTTATGTCTCTTTTTGTTGCATTCTACTGACTTTCTCTAGGTCCTACATGAATCCAAAAATAATTTTCACTACATATGAAAAATATGTATGAGTATTTGTCAAGTAAATGAGGCTTCCAATCGCCCAAAGGGGTTGGATCCAATGGTGAAAAGCAAGGAATTTTTCACCGTTGGGAAAGGTTCAGTTCCCGTGAGGGCCTAACCTGGAGCCATGGCAGCACCTTGAGATAGTGTTCGAACGTGTGGTTGCACCCAAAGATATTATATTAAAATAATATCATGACCTGTGCACACATTAGTGGATCAAAGCCCACCCCCATGTCCTCCAAATTAAAATAAATAGAATTTTCCCCGAGGGGGAAACTCAATTGGCAAGTGACATGATGTGAAATTCCATGAGGTTTCGAGTTCAACTCCCCCTGACTTATCTTGTGTGTCGCGTATGGGGAATCACGGGCACACCTGGAGATTATAGTGATAGCATTTGGATAACACAACCACGTGTAACGCGAGTACGTTCCCAACTAGTTGTCGATTCCTCCAGACATAATAATAATAATAATAAAGAGGCTTCCAATCAATTTTCTCTAACTAGCGTTGTTCATCAATTCCCCCCCTTTCAAATTTTGAAAAATTTAGGTTTTGCTCCATAGGTTAAAGAGAGGGTTTACAATCCTCCATGTCAAAATTATTTAAGAATTTTGTTGCATACTTGGTTTGATTAAGGAAGAAATAATGAGATTATTGAGAAACTTCCACTCCAAGATAGCATCAAAATGGCCCAAGTCAATCATTTTGAATCTTTTTGAAGTTCTTCTTTTACTTGTTTGATGCAAACTTCATGATTCCCCATAATGATTAAGTCACCAATATAAAGAATAATGACTACCAAGGTTTGACCTTGCATCTTGAAATATAAAGTATCATCAGATTCATTGCGATAAAAACCAACTTTTCTAAGGTATTCATCTATTTTGGCATACCATGCTCTAGGTGCTTGTTTCAAGCCAAATAAAGCTTTGATTAATTTGCAAACTTTTTTGCTCTTGTCCTTCAACTTCAAAACCGGGGGTTGAGTCATGTAGACTTCTTATTTCAAGTCACCATTAAGAAAGGCACTTTTAACACCCATTTGGTGAAATGTCCAACCATGTTGTACACCAAATTAATTACCAGTATGATTTTATTCCACTTTGTTGTCAGTGCAAATGTTTGTTTATAGTCTATGCTTTGTTTATAACAAAAACCCTTTTGTCGCAAGTCTTGTTTTATACTTATCAACTTCACCATTTGACTTATACTTGATTTAGTACTCCCATTTGAAGCCAATGGATTTAAGATCTATTGGACAATCAACAAGTTCCCATGTTCCATTTGCAATGACCGAATCATATTCATCTACCATGGCTTGTTGTCATTCTTTATGTTTCATCAATTCTGCAAAAGTGGTTGGTTCAATGAAAGCATGAATTATTAAGGAAAACTTTGATTGAGATGTAGTGGAACTTCTAGTTCATGTTTTCTTTTGTTCATCTAGGTGAACATCTTTGATTAGTTGCATGAACCATTTTGGTCTAATGTTTTTGCCTATGGTGAAGTTTCTACATTTGATTTGACTTGTGTTGTAGAAGAATCATCATCTAAAGAAGAGTTATATATCTCCTAAACATTGATGTTGGGGGCTAAGTCTTTTTTAATCCACTTTGGTTTTCTTTGATGAATTGTTTTATCCTGAATTACCTTTTTCTCTAAGTGACTAAGGAGATTATAAATCTCTTCTACAATTTTACTTTTCATTTTATCAAAGAAAACATTTCAACTGATAATGAATTTCCTACGACATAGCAACTGATATCCTTTCTTTTATTTGAATATCCAATAAGCATGCATTTCATACTATGATTTTCCAACTTAGTCTTCTTATTTTTTTCTTTAGGAACTAAGGCATAGAAAATGGAGTAAAATACTTGAAGATGATTAACTAACTAAAGGTGTAGTACCATACCAAGATTCATATGGAGTGATTCCACCTAATTTTGATGTGGGTGATCAATTTCTTATATATACAATTGTATGAACTACTTCTACCCAATATTTTGTGTTTAACCCCTTGAAATGTAACATAGATCTTCGCATTCCCATTAGAGTTCTATTCTTTCTTTCTATGACCCTATTCCATTGTGGAATATAACAATTTGTCAACTTCCTTTTTATTCCATTTTTCCTACAATAATCATTGAATTTGAAGTGAATTATCCCCCATTATTCTTTTTCAATGTGAATTTTTTTTCCTTGGTGACATTTTCAACTAAGCGTTGAAAATGTATGAACTTTTCAAAGGCTTTCGATTTATACTTCAAAAAATATACCCAAGTCATCATTGTAAAATCACCAACGAAAAGAATGAAGTATTTTCATCAACCAAGAGAAGATTCCATAGGACCAAAATGTCACTATGTATACATTGCAAACATCTATTTGCTAACCATGTACTTGTGAGAAAATGATCCCTCTTTTGTTTTCCAATGATACATGCTTCACACTTAAAAGTTTCCTTTTTGAAAGTAGGAAACCATTTAACCATCTATTTTGTTTTAAGTTTGCTTAAGATTTCAAAGTTTAAATGTAAAAATATGTAATGCCATAATCTTAAGGAGCTAGGGAATAAATCCATTGATGTTGTAAAATCTTGTTTATAAGGAATGAATATGCCTTGTAGCCTCAAAAGTTTTCCATATTGAAACCCTTTCATTATTGTTTTTAAATTGTGTTTGACTGAATTGATTTTGATGAAGACATCTTCCATAAGATTTTGATGAAGCCCTTGTCTAATGAGCACCAAGAACAACAAATTATTTTTAAAGGTCAGAACATACCAAAAATTGGAAAGTGATACTTCACCAATTCCTGGAAGAGAGAAATGTGCCGAGTCTTTTCCTTGAGGAGTATGGGTTGTGTCATCTACCGAATAAATTGGATTAATTTCAATATCATGATATGTCAAAAATAATATTTTTTAGCACATATGTTGAGTATCCCTTGTATCTAGTATCCATTCATCTTCATAATCGTTTCTTATCATCTTATTAGTGGCAATGGAATCTACAAAGTTTATTTCCTCATTAATTGTCTATGCATATTCAAAATCATCCTCTTGATTATCAACATACTAAGCTAAAGTTGAATCATAAGAATTAGAATATTGTTTAGAGTTGAAAATTTGCTTAGTCTTGGGAAAATTTTCATTTTGCATCGTACACTCTTCTAACACGTGCCCAATGAAAAGACATATTTTACACTGTATTTGAGTCATATATTCACTTATTCCTAGTTGATTATTGTTGTTAGGAGAATCTAGAGATCTCCTAAAATATTGTTGATTTGGTTATGTCTTCCTCTTCCTTGTCTTATACCACAACCAAAACCATGCTCTTGATTTGTTGAATTATTCAATCTTCCTCTTCCTATAGAACTTTCATTGTATGTTCCTCTTCTTGTTGTACTTTCATTATAAGTGCCTCTTTCTCTTGAGATTTATCCTTTTCTTGAGTTTGTAAAGAGAAAATATTCACCTAAGTTCTTGTTTTTACCAAAATTATTGTCATGTTGGACCAACAAGTCACTAAGGGAATCAAAAGTTTCATTCTCCAATTTACTAGTGATTTGTAAAGTTTCCAAAAAATGTATATAAGAAGGTGGAAAACCATTGATCAAATATTGAGTTCATAAGACTTTCTTCCACATCCTTAAATCTACATTTTAATGTTTCTTGTCTATAAGAGGGTGGAAAACCATTGATCAATATTGAGTTCATAAAACTTTCTTCCACATCCTTAAATCTACATTTTAATATTTCTTGTCTAATATTTTTTAAATGAGAGATGTACTTCAAAACATCTCCCCCTTGGCCCAATCTTTGTTTAAGGAGATTTATATGAATATCAACCTATTTTGATTTAGGTTGAGCATAAAAAAATTTCTTAAATATTTTCCATGCATTGCAGGCATCAATTTCATTTTCAATGTGTAAAAACATTTCATCAATGACTACAGAAGATCTAGGAAATTTTACATTGGAGAGCCCCTTTAAAAACACATTTCCTTTGAGATCTATAAAAAAAATTGTAGATTTGCAATAGATAAAAATAGATCTATAGATTTTCTTTTAGATCTACAAATATGTTTTTGAAAAAAATATTGAGATTTTCAATGGATTGAAAATCTAGAGTATGTTACAATCGATCTATACTCGACTGTAAATAATGTCCTAAATTAATATTTCAGAATTACAAATACTTTCCTGATTTTAACGAATAAAAGAAATACCTCCTTCAATACATTCCTTTGTTTGATGAATAAGTTATGTCTTTTCCTTTGGGGTCCTCTTCAATGATTCAATATCGTGGTCTTCTCAACACCATAGTTTTTTCATCACCATGGCCAACTCATTTATGTGGCTTTGATACCATGTTAACATTCACCAAATATCCTTAGACACACAATTTTATTAATCAGAAAAATAAAATTACATAATAGGTGAGAGGTGTAGTGTATATATAACCTCTATAACTTTATTTCAACATGCCATGTGTCTTTAACCAATAATCACTATGACAAGGATGTGATATGGACAATTTATTTCCTACGAAATACATATCTTTTAAAAATAAATTTATTTATTATTGTTATAGAAAAATATCTATATAAATAAACTTTGAAATTATTAGACTAACAATATTTTCATATTGTTTATTTCTTTGCTTTCTCCTATGTATTTTCTTTACCTTTTAAAGTGGCAATAACCATGCTCCATAATCTTTTCATATTGTTTATTTCTTTACTTTCTTCTATGTACTTTATTTACCTTTTAAAGTGAAAATAACCATGCTCCATTGCAATGCATGTAGATTCAAATGATAAATTGAGAGCACTGGCAACAAACTCTCTGTAGCGAGTGTTGATGAAGGATGATATCTTGTACAGGGTTATAAAAGACAAATATCTTCCAGGATTAGGCCTACATGGTGGATGCAGAAAGACCTGCAACTATCCAGTAATGGCAGATGGGGGTCTCAGTGGTTTCTCGGATACATCGATGGAATTTATAGATGTTACTATCTTAAGCAGAAGATTTGTTAAGATGACGAGGTGTATTTTAGGTAGATGCACAACCATTTTAGTGGAGGTCATTGTTTTATTTAGAGCTTCTTAAGTGTTAGTTACTACAAGTCCTATCTGTCAGAGATTAGACAGGTTTAATCCCGAGATATGAGGTCTTTACTACTATTCATTACCTTGCGGGTTGTGCTTTTTTGATGTAGTGAGTGAAGGAGGCAGTGATGGAAGTTCATTTCATCACACTTATTGGTGCGGCTGACGAGGAAATATGAAACATTTTTTGTTTATTTTCCTCAACAGATGAGCTCAGTGTAGGTACGGGATGTAACAAATTGAAGCTGGCAACTATGGACCTGCATTCAAAGAATATTATGACAATTAGAGACAAGTATGTTCCATTTTCTATAGAGCCTACACTTGGTTTATGTTCTAATAGTCTACGACCTTTTACAGAGAACACAGTAGGTGGACAATGTGCCATAGGGAATATGTCAAGTTGTAAAACTCTGGGAGGTTATGACCACAGGGCACAGGGCGGTAAAGGCAAGCATACAAAATCATGGAACTCAAACCAGTCCAAACGAAGAATGGTCATAGGTGCGGATATCGGTTTAGAGGAAACTTGTAATATGTAACTATGTGCATTGATGGGTGGTCTTTCATATCGTTCTCTTTGCAAAATTTCATTACCATTTTGGGTATCGGCTACCTAGGCCCCCTTGTTGGGGTACACTCCTAAAATTATGTATTTGCGGAGGGGATGGTTCGGGTTTCGGTTTAAAAAACCAGAAGGTACTATGTTAATTTTGGATAAACTTTGGGTTGTCAACGGTAGTATTTTGATGATTAAGATTTGGAGGGTTAGTTTTGATCGTGCAAGTGATTATTTTCAGTTTTTCCATATGTGGGTGTTGTTATCTGGGCTTCCTTTACAGTTATGGAATGAAAAAGCTCTGGAAGCTATAGGAAATGAGCTTGGTCAGTTTATCAAAGTCAATGAACATTCCTTAAAGGCTCTTGAACAGCGTATGGGTAAGGTACTAATAGATATTGATATACATTCTGGCTCACTGGATAATTTAGATATAGACTAGAGGGATCATAATCTAAGCCAAAGACTAAACTACTTATGAATTCCTTTCAGGTGTTCTATTTATTGACAGACTGGTCACCTGAGAAGCGTCTGTCAGGGTTTAGTGGAGGAGGAGGAGTTTGAAGCCTCCTTGCTCAGAAATTTGACTTGTGAAGTCTCTCCATAGGTGGACTCATTTGATAATGGCTTTTACAACTCAGGAGTGGAGGAAATTCCTCTGAATGTGCCTGGATATTCTGTCACAAGTAAGTTTAAAATTATCTACCCTTCTCTTTACTACTCGTTGTCTACTTGGGAATGTGATTATTTGGATTCTTCCATTACACTGGAAGAGGGAAATATGCAATTTTTCTCAAATTGTAATATATCGGACTGAGAGGGATTTATCACT
>JZKD02S1675652.1:156638-179569 GCA_000966675.3 Picea glauca
ATCATATACCAATGAAACCACATCGATCCATCTTCATCATGTATCAATGAAAACTCATTGATCCATCTTCATCATATCAATGACAACTCATTGATCCATCTTCATCTATGCATTCCATCAAGGACAATACATATTACATTACATCAATCATCAACCAATCAATCCTTTGGCATTAATCAATCACTTGACATCAATCAATCAAATCATTGGCATCAATGACAACATGATCCAACACCCGTGATCTTGGATCCAACTGAATGCGTTAGACAAAAAATCTGCTGCAGAATTGAGTTCCACCTTTTTTTGCTAGCATGTTGATATTTTCACAATGTGTTGTGACACATTCAATATGTCGGATATGTCGCGACATATTCCAAACAATATATCAACCTCCTATATATCTCAGCGATATATCAGAGAGATATACAACACTGGTATTGACCTTATATGAGTATGTAACACATCGTAAGTACATGAAACAACTTCGTATTCATATCACAATGTAATGCTTATTATTACAATAAGTGAAGTATCACCAATTACTCTATTTACTAGAGCTTTAGTAAAGCACACTCGATAAGCTTCTGCATAAGCACTCAATCAACTTAAATCAATGGGAATGATTCAATGGGACTACTTATGATACTAGTATTAGTGACACATGGCACTGCTTCATATGCTATACAATGCTATTACATCACTTTATAAATCATGTAGGCCTATCTAGTTTCCATAATATGAGGCTCTTCATCTCACTCTATCAACAACTTGTTATATTGTACATGATTAGTATGGGATATCGGTATTATCACCATTAGTATAACTGACTCAGGTAAGATGAGGTTATGATATTTATCACCATTAATACAAAATACAACAAAGTGATTACACTTATTAGATTAGTATAGTGTACTTACTTGTATATTATCTCGTATATGAATCACCATGTATTGTACCCATCTAATCGATTCATTCTAATCACCAAGTTCAACCATGAATATCAATATGGTACTCAAACATTGGGCGATAAGAGTCATACTTCCATTAGTTCCATGGACTTGGTCTACCCTCTATGCCCTCTTTTTGCCTAATTGGGTTACATATTTGACTATACGACTATGGATACCATCGGAGTTAAGGGTAAATCAATGCGGCATATATTATGAATACAAGGAATAGATCTAATCATTATGTATCAGTAATTGAGCTATGTGTTCTATTTTCATATCGCTCATCATGCTAGTAGAGAGTATTAGAACACAACCCTATTAGGTAGATACTTAGAGTCATAGTAACCTATACATATCAAATAAGGGAAAATATACACTATCTACGAATAATGGGATTCAAACCCTTTTACATAGCTTATACTTGATAAGGTAGAGATCTATGATTACACTTGATTAGTACACATATGATGTAGAGTCAAATACATAAAGTATGACTTGAGTATAGATAGAGCTATGATACCAACTAAGAGATTAGGGTAAAACATGGAACCATAAGTAACCAATATCACTTATTATTACTAGTTTGTAAGTGCTTTAATTAGGGCCATGCCTTTCCTTGCCTTGACTTTCCATGCCATTTCATTCCTTGCCTTTCCTTTCCATCCCATGCCTTGCCTTGTCTTGCTATGCCATTTCATGCATTGTGTTTCCTTTCTTGCCATGCCATGCCTTGCCTTGTCTTGCCATGCCATGCCTTGTTTTTCCATGCCATGCCGTACCTTTCGATGTCATGCCTTGCCTTGCCATGCCATGACATCCCTTTCCATGCCTTGCCTTTCCATGACATCCATTGCCTTGCATTGCCTTGCATTGCCTTGCCTTGTCTTGCCTAACCACAATTCATCTAAAAGGTACTTTCATTATGATATTCATAAAACTAATTGTTTGTAAAAATATAGTTCTTTTCATTGTTATAGATAAATTATTTTCTTTTGAGTCGCCCACAAGAAATTTGTCTCTATAATCATAAACACCATCAAATTATTTCGAAATTCAATTAAGTTCTAATAAATTTGTTTTCAATTTAATTTAATAAAAAAATAATGGCATTCATGTATCATATCTTTTTTTTTGCGTAAATCCTTGTGCCATGAAGATTCTGGGGGATCTTTGATTTTTTACTTTTGCATTAGTTAGTTTAATTTTCTTAGCTGACTCTTATTTTAACTTTTTTTGTTTTATTTGTTTTTTTGTTTCTTTCCTGTATTTATAGTTTTTTTAACAGTAATTGGGTAAATTGTATTAATAGAAGGTTGCAGGAAGCACTACAATAGAGTTCATATCACGATATTTTTCTTAATAGTTTCGAAATTTTAGTTACATAATCCATAAAAGACCCTGATAAATGTCCAAAACACATATTGGCCTCATCCTTATGAAAAATTAACCATTGCTTCTTTATGCTATATATTCTATAAAATATACCTAGTATTTTTAAAGTCCTGAAAAGCATTTAAATTAGCAATGAGCATAATAACCAACAACATCCTCCAAACCTGTACTTGTTGGTTCAACTTCCTAGCTCACTCGTACTATTTCCTTATCAAATTGGTGCATGGTTTCGTCCTCCTTTAGCTCTGTTATAGACAAGTTAGTTGAATCCCTTGGTTAGAATCCATTAACTAATCACCCCTATGAAGATTAAGTATCAAATTCCAGAGAATATTACATTTAACCTCCACCACTACCAACAAATACTTTAGTTCCACCAGAGACCCCATGAATTCTACAATCTGTGATGTTATTTGACTTTCATATTCATGAATTTTTGCAACAAGATTGAAGAGAGAAGACCTCCTATAGTGAATGTGTTCTTCGTAACTTCTTAGTACTCTACATATTTATTGTAATCCCTTGGATCCATATTTTTCACTGCATAAATAACACCTTCAACAAGTGAAATATACATTATGTGACCAATAACTATCATGTTCCTTGAACCCTGTGAGCACCATGATCTCCTCTGGTCTAGAATAAAAGGTTGGATAAACCTCTTAGCATTCAGGCTCAGTGAATGCCAAATATCTAAAACCACACACTTACCTTTCCCACAACCCCTTAGCTCAACGTCAACCTAATCCCTTTTCAAAACCATAAGACTGGAAGTCCACCAAGAGGATGTTTCCCTGGCAAATCCTTGACCAAATGATACTGACAAAGGAACAAATGAAAAGTTACAAGAAATATTACCTAGCCAAGGAAATTCACAAACCTCCCACACATATCCAACAACAACACCATTATCCCACAAGGAGTTGGGGTTATAAGCAACAATAAATTAAAATCATGTAAGATCAATGCTAATAACATGCGGGTGCATGGGTCTCGTCTCTTCACATAATTGTTCATATGTTTGAAAGGGTGGTTGGGATTGTGTGTCATGTGACTGATTATGGTTCCTTTGATACTCACCATATGATGGTTTACAAACATTAAATGTGTCGTAGTACTATGCATTGATTAAGGAATTGATTGGTGAGTTAATACACCATTAACCATAATCTCCCTGTCCTTTTGATTTGAGCTATCATTTGTGCATTGGTTTGTTTCTTTCTTGTGTTCACACAAAACATGATAATATTTAATATCAAAGAAGAAACTACTATTTGCCTACTTTGATTTAGGATTGAAGCTAGAGAGTTGTCTTTAAGCTTTGAATTTTTATCATATGGTTGATAATAGTCCTAGAGTCTCCTATCACTTTGATCAATTGCATACATATGCCTTTAGCAACTTTAAGTCTTTACCATAGAGCATATGCGTATGCCCTGTTATTGGAAGAAATACCTAGTCCCCATGAAAAATAAACTTCAATTGTCCCTTTGAAATTGATGATGACCTCGCACCCCCCAATACCTGCCATTCTATTTTCTTGTATTTATAATTAATAATGTGATGACTTTTGTTATTTAATTTATTACTTCTCTTTTTTATGTTTTAATCATTCTTTATTATTTTCTTTCACATTTTGAAAATAAACAGCATATTGCAAGTTTGAAATATAAATAAGAATACCTTGCATACAGTGAATCCTAAACATGGACATGAATACACTACATAAAATGAATCCTAAAGCCATAAATATGAATCCATAACACTATGAAATCCTCAAACGTCAAATAATTATTGGATTATTATTATTTAATTACAAATGCATATTTATTTTTGTTTGTCTCTTTAAATTTTTTTTTTTTAATTGTGTTGCTTCAACTATTTTTGTTAATAATTTGTTAGCTAATTCTTCTCTATTTTTAGTAATATTAATTTGACTATTTATTTTTATGATTCTATTTATTTTTATGATTTACGGTTATATTTTTTAGCTTTTTCTTCTTTAACTTATTTAATTTTTTAATTATGTTGTTTCAATTATTTTTGTTAATAATTTGTTAACTAATTCTTCTCTATTTTAGTAATATTAATTTGACTATTTATTTTTATGATTTACAGTTATATTTTTTAGTGTTTTTTTTCTTTAACTCATTTATTTATTGATTATTCATCTTCATTATTATAAATGATTCCTTATTAATGGGTAAAGTATTTATTCAAAAAGTTGAAAAAGTTTCAAACTTATACATAATTTATTTATTTTTTAAATCCTCCACATTATGAACTGACCAATTATAAGCAATTCTGCATTCCCAAGTATTTTGCAATTGTTTTCATGTTATCATTACAAGAAATTTTCTCAAAAAGAAAACGTGTTACACTCATATATTGTAATGTGTATCATTCATTTCCGTATTAATGGGAGATTTCAAAATGACCTCCCTAGGCATAAGTCGCAAACTAGATTTCTATGGGGAAAAAGGTAATGGGGTGGGGAGATGCCATTTGTTTTTTAAAGTCGTAAATAAATGGTCATTTATGATTTCATATATGGAGGTCTTGTTGTGTTTTCCCCGGCAAAGGTTCTAAGTCAAATTATCATGTATTTTTTTAAATCGTAAATAAATGGTCATTTATGATTTCATATATGGAGATCTGTATTGTGTTTTTCCCCGACAAAGGTTCTAAGTCAAATTATCATGTAGAGATTGAAAATATGCATTTGTATTTTAAAGTCGTAAATAAATGGTCATTTATAATTTCATATATGGAGGTCTGTATTGTGTTGTGTTTTTCCAGGTAAAGGTTTTAAGTTAAATTATTATGTAGAGATTGAAAATGTGCAATCTATTTTAAATAAGCTAATTGTTTTGCTAGATGAAAATAATGATTTTAATCAATTTTTTGTGTTGGTATAATGTCAAACTTGTTAGGATATTTAGATACTTAAGAGTTAGTTTAGGTAAAGTGTGTTTCTTTAGTGTGGATCAGTATGCATTTGTAATTATTTAATCTGATAGACATGATATGTTTTAGACATAAAGTGATCTAGGGATTCATATTCTCCTCTATACTAATGGCTATATTGATGCGTGGCTTAAACACCCAACGGGTCTATGATCTCTATTTAAATAGCATGAAGGGTCATTTATTGAAGATCGATTGTGAGAAACTCTTATGTAACATTATTTTCTTTTCAATTAAGATATTGCCTCAAATGGCCATGTACTTATATTTGGTATATTTATGTAAATAGTTATTTAAAATGTTGCTCATATATATATACCATGTTTTATTGAAAGAATTAAGCAAGAATGAAGAAGGTCTTGTGAAAGTTATTTGTATTGTAATATCTAGTAAAATTTTTGTATTTTTTTTTATAAATAAGTCATTGGGCTAAAAAGTAGATGTCACTCTTCAATCACGAGCTGACTAGTACAAGGTTAGAATGATTGAAAAAAAAAAATCGTAGACTAAATGTTCTATGTTTTAGCCTTTTTTCAGGGACATTTGCTCGAAATCCGATAAGAAATTGTTGGATTTGCATATTTGAGTGGTTAATTTTGTATAATCCGAGTGTCCCATGAGTTTTTAAGGTTGCTAAATCCATTTCCACATTCATATATGCAATTTAAACAACAAAAAATTGTGATTTCGTGCAAATTTATGTTGTTGAATTCCAGTAAAAATGGTCAAAACGTAAAACAGTTAAACAACCAAAAAAAAAAAAACATGTGTAACTTTGACCACCATGTGTTCTAAGAGACAACCTTAAACATCATATAATATTTCGTCAAGTTCATTGGCATCATGTAATATTTCCTCAATTTCATAGATTGATTGTAAGCTAATGATTTGGCAAATTACACTATTATGATTATTAGTATCATCACTATATATGCTCTAGAATGCTATATGGGAGGAATGTAATTAGTGAAGGCCATGGTTGAAAATTAACAAGTTTTATGCATATTTTCTAAATACAAATAAACATAAATTTTCATTTATGTATATATATCCATCATAATGTTATTTATTTTAAAAAATCAAATAATAAAAAATATAAAATTTATGTTATTTATTTAAAAAAATTATATAATAAAACATTTTTATTAATAAAAATGTTTTATATAATAAAAATTTATGTTATTTCTTAATAAAAATTATATAATAAAACATTTGTATTAAGAAAGATTTTAATTGTTTTATATTTTTTAATAAAAATGTTTTATTATATAATTTTTTAAAATAAATTTTTATTATATAAAATATTTTTATTAATAAAAATGTTTTATTATATAAAATTTTTAAATAAATAATATAAATTTTATAATTTTTATCATATGATTTTTTAAATAAATAATATTATCATGGATATACATACATGAATAAAAAGTTATGTTTATTTGTATTTAAAAAATATGCATAGAACTTGTTAAGTTTCAACCATGTGCTTCACTAATAACATTCCTCCCATATAACATTCTAGAACATGTATAGTGATGATACTAATAATAATCATAATATAGTGATGATACTAATAATAATCATAATAGTCTAATTTCCCAAATCATTAGCTTACATTCAATCTATGAAATTGAGGAAAAATATAAAACAATTAAAATCTTTCTTAAAGAAAAGATGGTCAAGTAGATAAAAATGCCCTCATGGAAAAAATAAAAATAAAAGGGATATTTACCTATTCCATACCAATTGTCTGGAAGCTTTTCCATGGAAACAAAACTAATTATAAAATTATAAAAATTCTAGCTTGTAGACTAGCCCTAATTATAAAATTATAAAAATTCTCCACGGAAACAAAACAAATTCTAAAATTTTTGTTATTATGTGCAACTTAACCAAAGCTTAAAACTATTGGAGGTCTCAAAGAATCGCGAGCTAGTCATGCGCGATAGAGACGCTACTACATAAATCTCCAATGACAATGTGGGAAGACTTCATAGTCAAGTTAATGTTGCCACTTAGCCATCCCCATGCACAGTGACGTGGATCTGTTGTTTCTAAGTTCGGGATAGTGTTTAAAGAAGACTTTACCATTTTACATAAGATGAGATTTTCATGAGTTATTGATTTGTCATATGTTTTGATTTGCTCTCAGGTTTAGATGACCACTAGCATAAGGTTTGGTAGTGAAAGTTTTGCAGATGTTTGCAATTTTTCAATTTTGTTTTTTGTGTTTTTATTAGTTTATGTCATAGGCATAGAGTGATTATAGTGTTCGATAATTCGTTGACTTCATATTAGTTTGTTCTTTGACCACAAATATTTGTATAATCTTTATTGTTGGAGCTAGGGAACTAAAAACATTGATTTTTATATACTAAAAAGTACCATATATGTAGTGATTTGATTGGATAACAGATTGGAGGTCTTATTGCCAGCTTCGCTATTCCCAATGTTTTATATGTTAACATATCCAAACTTTTTTATCGTGTACAGTCTTTTTGAATCATATATTTTTCCTATGTATTGCTTGAAGGTGGATTAATGCTAGCATTAGTTCGAATGTTTGTCTTAGCATTTTTTGCTAGCTAAATTTATGCCAATGTTTGATATGCTAGCATATCCAAAGTTTGTCCTTCTAATACATTCTCTACTGTTCGAACTATTGTTACATAAATTATAATAATAATAAATTGGTACGTCAGAGACCTGCCACATTGCATTTTTCTTAAATGTTTACAGAGCATTTCTGACATACTTAAATGTTTACCTAGCAGGCTTGGCAGTGTTGAATGTTTACTTAGCAGGCTTGTTACAATACATTTTCTTCTGCTTTTTTATTTTATATGCAATGTTCTCTGCGGTCAATTTGGGCAATATTGTGCTTCAACGACATTGTTGGTTCACTGATTCATGCTTGCTTCTTGCATATCCACTGATTTCTTATTTGCCTGTTGTTCTTGTTCTTGTTTGCCTATTCGTCTTGTTGCAGTTTGCACATTTGGGGTTGTGCAACCGTGATTGGAACTGCGGCATTCTTGGTGGACTGGTTGATGTTTGCTTCTTTGTTTGTTGGATGTTGTTTATTGTTGTTTGATTCGACTTTGCAGGGTTCGGGTCCTGCGGCTGCAGTTGGACCTTTTGGTGCTTCTTAACTGGGTTGTTATTTGTTGCTTGCTCTTGTTTGCCTAGGGTTTGCAATGTTGGGGTGTTGCATCCGCAGTTGGATCTGTTGTTACATTATTTTGCAGTTGACTCCCCATAAAATACTATTAAGATAAAATAACATACAAAATTTTGCAGTCGATGTAAATTGCATCTCTTACACCTTCAACCAGAGTTTGTCGGCCTCCAATTATATTTCATAGTTGGCGATGCTTTTTCCATGGATTATGTCTTACTATGGTTTCATAGTTATGAGAGTAAGTTTTGTTGTCTGAGTGATATAGTTGTTCTCTCCCTTTTTTTTCCTCTTGTAAACTTTCTCATTTTTTACCTTTTGTTCTTTCGTTGTATTATGCATTTCTGGTTCTATAATTTCTCACGTTTCTATGCTCGCGGGTTCCCGGTGTGGCGAACTGACAAATCATTATCTCCATCTATATCTTCACGTCATGATTTCGTCTGACCGTCATTCGGTTGCATACTTAGCCAATTTTATGAACACGGCTTTGTGGATAGGTGTTATCGAACTATGGTAGCTTGTGTTCGATGTATACATCTTGCACCCAGAACTTTCGTGCTCTACAATTCAACCTCGCACTCCTCGAACTCGCAACTGTGCCTCTGCCTACAATGAGTTTGTCTATCTGACCTACCTTTCCATACTTAGTCAAGTTTTCAAAGTTTGGCGGGTTGACGCCTTTCCGGGTTCAAAAAAATTTAAAAGCATTTGTCACTCCCCTCCATCCTCGCTACCTTCCACGCTTCCCAATAGACACTAATTATGCTTTCAAAATTCACAACCGACCAGACAGGTTCGAAAATATTAGCTTTAATAAGCGGAAAGTTCAAGGACATCTCCCATTAAAATGAATAGACAAGCGAATATTATGGGATCTGGTAATTTCTTTTGCCTGCATTTTGAATTTGCAAAAAAAAAAATATTGACTCTTTTAATTTTTTAAAGGCTTCATCATAGTAACAGTGCAATATTGTACTACCTCGATGTCATCCACGAACATTTCACCCACAGAGGCCTTGACATCTTGTCCCTCTTTAATATTGTGCATATGTTAAATGTCAGATTTGAGAATTTGCTCGAATATGGAAATGTTAATACATGTTATTAGTCACTATTCATCGTACATATTCGAAAAGATTGGCATTAATAAGTGAAAATATCGAGAGCATCTTTCATTAAAACGAATTAACCCAAAATCTACGAAAGATCATACTGTCATCCTCTAGCATTGCTTTTAAATACTTATTGCCATTTCTCTCTATCATAAAAGAGTTGGGCTTTAGGGTGCCTTCATTCTAATGTTCCTGGTCATGGACATGTAAGACAACTTAGAGATGTGATTGAGGCCCAAATGAAAGAAGAGATATTGGTTTTATGTGGCGTGAGCTTTGAGCCAAAAAAAAACTTTGTTATCCAACAGAAACTCAGATAGGGGGGGGAAAAGAACAAGTATCTTATGATTGGTGTTCTCCCTGTATTCGATGCTTTGGTTGGTTGAAAAGCCTGCCTAGAGATTTGTTTGTTGATATTCTTTGTTTTCTTGCTGGGAGTTGGAATGGATTTTCAGGTCACGTGCAAAATACTTCTTTGTTGAAGTGTATAGTTTCTTCCAACAACACAGATTTGGAGAGTGTATCGAATTCTGCAGAGCACGCAAGAATTTGTCTTCGTCGGGGGCGTCGCACTTACCGTGGCTTGCAAAATGGTATGTGATGTTTGTAAATGACACGAAATATTACTCCATTCGTGAATGTACCCAAAAGCGGGTAACAGAAATTGTATGGGTGGATAAAATGACATATTATAACTACAAAAGTTTCTATTTCAAAGTTTGTTGAGCTACTTCCGGGTGTGGTAACAGAGTTGACAAAAAGACATGTTCTTTGTCAAAGTTTGTTCGTTGTCCTTTGGATGTAGTTACAGACTCCACATATTTGGCGTCACCTTCGAACATTCTAGACCTTTCTGTGGGCTGCCATGTCCGCCACCACTATGACAAAAGATATATTATGATGTGATCTGCAGCATTTGATACACTTGCCAGACCTGTGTTGCCGGAAAAATTCATGTACTTCAACAAAGAACTTTTTGCAGCTGGCTTGGACGTTCCTTCCAATTTACTGTAATAAAACAAAGAAGTTCAACATACAAATCTTCAGGCAGACTTTCCAACCAAACAGATGATCGAATAGAGGGAGAATAGCAGTCACAACATACTCGAATTTTTTTTTCTGTCCCGTAACTGATATCACATAAAACGACTCCCTCGACTTTGAATTGGGCCTGAATGGCATTTCTAAGTTGTCTCGGATGTCAATGGTCAGGAAGATTACAAGGAAAGCACCTTAAACCCCAAGTTTTCGATGGCAGAGGGAAATTAATACTTAACAAAGAATGGAAAGTTGAATAACCACCCAATGCAAGTAGACGATATCTAGAAGAGACAAGCTATTCAAAAAACTGGGATAGATCTAGTTGGCAGCACCAATTAAGTCCAAGACCCAAAATTGATATTCAACTCGTTGTTTTTTACGAATAAAGGATTTGATCGTCAATAAGATTGTCAACAAGCTTCATCGTTGTACATATTTTGTATTGGTCAGTGGCATGCCAAATAGAAATCATTGTGGAAAATAATCTCGGTTGTATTTTGTAACCCATCTTATTTGAATATATAATATTTGCGGGTTTTTTTTTTATGGTGTTTTCCAATCTCTGGTATTGCTTTTCATTTTATTTTTTACCTTCTTTTTTGTGTGTCATTAAACATGGACAACAAGCTTTTCTTTTTGTTGCACAGTACTTCAATTTAAATAAAGGCTACTATGTTCGTTGCTTACATTTTACATGGAAGAATAATCTGTCATAGGCCATACTTATGTGGCGTCGACCCTATACTTAAAGAAAGAAATTGGAGGACCTGTCCTGCTTTCATTCTTCGGGTCCTGTAAATAGAATGAATTAATGACTTACAACAAGGCAACTCAAGTGTTGACGCCATGTTCCTGTTCAATTTCTTGCATATATTACAGCTTCTTCTATTTGATAATATATGTGCATATATACTAATATGAGTACTATTGGAATAAATATAAAAAATTCCTCTTAGCCAAAAATTAGTCAATTATCTGGCCACCAGGTCCCGGATTTGCGGTATTCAACAACTTTGTCCCCTGCTCCGTCATGTACATCTTGTAGCCATTGAACTTATGCGATCTACAATTTATGCTTTAACTAGTGATAACTCACCTTCTAGCCACCAGGCCCCGGGTTTGCAATATCCAACAACTATGTCCCATGTTCTGTCATATACATCTTGTAGCCAAAGAACTTATGTGATCTGCAATTTATGCTTTAACTAGTGATAACTCACCATGGGTTCGAAAAGCTTGGCATTAATAAAGGAACAATAGATTTTCTTCTGTGAGATACTTAGCCCTTTTCCCCTTTTCTTCTTCCCGTCTGTTATCGCTTTTTGTTTATATACTTAGTCGTATTTCTATGATCGTGGGTTCTAGGGTTGGCAAGATGACATATCTTCATCTCCATTTATATCCTCACATGATGAAACCAACCGACCATTGTTCCTTTCCATACTTATCCAATTTTATGGTCACGGTTGTTGGGTTGGCGCTTTCGAACTCTGTTGCTTCTTGTTGCGTTATATACATCTTGCAGTTAAAACTTTTGTGGTTTCAACGAAATTTTCGAACCGAACAGCATCTTGCAAATTGGGAGATGATTTGCATTTGAAACAAAAATAATCCATTAATATATATTAGTATGAATGCTATTGAAATAAATATCAAAACTTTCTCTTGGCCAATACTTAGCTAATTATCTGGCCACCAGGTCTCGGGTTCGCAGTATCCAACACCTATGTCCCATGTTCTGTCATATACATCTTGCAGCCAAAGAACTTCTGTGATCTGCAGTTTATGCTTTTACTAGTGAGAACCCAACAAGGGTTCGAAAACATTGGCATTAATAAACGAAAAAATGGATTTTCTACTGTCAGATACTTAGCCCTTTTCCCCTTTTCTTCTTCCTGTCCATTATCTCTTTTTGTTTATATACTTATTCATCTAGTTATGATCGCGGGTTGCAGGGTTGGCAAGCTGACATATCTTCATCTCCATATATATCCTCACATGACGAATCCGACCGACCGTTGTTCCTTTCCATACTTAGTCAATTTTATGGTCGCGATTGTCGAGTTGACGCATACAAACTCGCCTTTTCTTCTTCTCGTCCGTCATCGCTTTCTGGATATATACTTAGTCGCCTTTTTATGATAGTTGGTTCCAGGGTTGGTGGGTTGACATGTCTTCATCTCCATCTATATCTTCACATGGTGAATCTGACCGACCGTTGTTCCTTTCCATACTTAGCCAATTTTATGGTCATGGTTGTCGGGTTGGCACTTACGAACTCGGTTGTTTATTGTTCCGTGATATACATCTTGCACTCAAAACATCTGTGATCTATAATTCCACCGTGGGTTCCTCATATACATTAACTTCGCTCAAAGTATTTGTCGCTGCCTTCCATCCCCAACAACTTCGCGTCCTTCCTAATATACATTAACTATGTTCTCACTAGTGACAACTGGACACATTGGTACAAAATAATTGGCACCTGCTCCTCTGCCATATACAAATTGACTACCGGACTCCGACATTGTCCCCTCTTCCATGTTACACATTATGCATTCAAATGTTATGAGCTATACAATTTGGTCGTCGGGGCCTCACGTCTTTTGGGGAAACCTTGTCACCCTATTTTGGATCCTCACATTGGCGGGTTCACGAAAACTCCAACTCCTAGCCATTGTTTCCTATTATGCCCATCCTCGTACTTCTTTCCAGATATGCAACACCAAATGTTTAATACTAAAACGACATCATGCAACAACCGTAAAAATCTTCATTAATAAGCAAAAGTCTCGACAACCAACCATCCCTATGGAACTTGTCCAGAAACATGCAAAGAAGATATTTCCAAGTAATGGCAAAGCTATTACAAATTTCAATATATTAGCGAAAACAAGTCCCGGCCATCATTTATGTGTTCCATACTTGTACACTTTTTCGATTGTGGGTTCCCACATTGATGACCTCAAAATTGTGTTTCGAATCTTCCACGAGTTGCAAACAGTGCCTGGAGTTCCGCAATATATAATTTGTCTGTAGGAATGTATAAAACCTCTTAATTTTTCTCTTTCCCCCCCCTTTATTATTTGGTTCTATATTTAGTCGCAGCTATATGAGCATGACCTCATGGATTCACAAATTGGCAACTCTTTATCTATATCTTCACACCATGAGCCCGATCGACCGCGGTTCCTTTCAATACTTAGCAAATTATCTGATCACCGGGTCCCGAGTTTGCAGTATCCAACACCTATGTCCCATGTTCTGTCATATACGTCTTGCTCCCAAAGAACTTATGTGAACTTCAATTTATGCCTTTACTAGTGAGAACTCACCAGGGGTTCGAAAGGATTTTCATTAATAAGAGAACAATAGATGTTATTCTGTGAGATACTTAGCCCTTTATCCATTGTCTTCTTCCTCTGTATTATCGCTTTCTAGTTATATACTTAGTCGTCTTTCTATGATCACGGGTTCCAGCGTTGGCGGGCTAACATATCTTCATCTCCATCTATATCCTCACATGACAAATCCGACCGACCGTTGGTCATTTCCATACTTAGCCAATTTTATGCCCGCAGTTGTTGGGTTGGCGCTTTCGAACTTTGTTGCTTCTTGTTCTGTGATATACATCTTGCACTCAAAATTTCTGTGATCCACAATTCCATCGCGGACTCCTTAGTCCTTTTTCCCTTTTCTTCTTCCCGTGCATTATCGCTTTTTGGTTATTTACTTAGTTGCCTTTCTATGATCGTGGGTTCCAGCGTTGGCAGACTGACATATCTTCATCTTCGTCTATATCCTCACATGACGAATCCGATCAACCGTTGTTCCTTTCCATACTTAGCCAATTTTATGGTCGTGATTGCCAAGTTGGCAATTTCGAACTCTACTGCTTCTTGTTCTGTGATTTACGGTATCCATCACTTATGTCCCCTGTTTGCAGTATCCAACACTTATGTCCCATGTTCCGACATATACATCTTGCACCCAAAGAACTTATGTGATATGCAATTTATGCCTTTACTAGTGAGAACTCACCAGGGGTTCGAAAGGATTTTCATTAATAAACAAACAGTAGATGTTCTTCTGTGAGATACTTAGCCCTTTTCCCTTGTCTTCTTCCTGTGTATTGTCGCTTTCTAGTTATATACTTAGTCACATTTCTATAATCGCAGGTTCCAGCGTTGGCGGGCTGACATATCTTCATCTCCATCTATATCCTAACATGACGAATCCGACCGACAGTTGTTCCTTTCCATACTTAGCCAATTTTATGCCCGCGGTTGCCGTGTTGGCGCTTTCGAAATCTATTGCTTCTTGTTCTGTGATCTACATCTTGCACTCAAAATTTATGTGATCTACAATTCCACCATGGACTCCTTAGTCATTTTTCCCTTTTCTTCTTCCCGTGTATTATCTCTTTCTGGTTATTTACTTAGTGGCCTTTCTATGATTGTGGCTTCTAGCATTGGTGGGCTGACATATCTCCATCTTTGTCTATATCCTCACATGACGAATCCGACCGACCACTATTCCTTTTCATACTTAGCCAATTTTATGGCCGCAGTTGTCGGGTTGGCACTTTCAAACTCTGTTTCTTCTTGTTCCTTAATAAATATTAGATATGCAACACCAAAGGTTTAATACTAAAACAACATCATGCAACAACCGTAAAAATCGTCATTAATAAGCAAAAGTCTCGACAACCAACCATCCCTACAGAACTTGTCCAGAAACATGCAAAGAAGATCTTTCCAGGTAATGGAAAAGCTATTACAAATTTAAATGTATTAGCGAAAACAAGTCTCGGCCAGTGTTTCCGTGTTCCATACTTGCACACTTTTTCGATTGTGGGTTACCACATTGACAGCCTCAAAATCGTGTTTCGAATCTTCCACGAGCTGCAAACAATGCCCGAAGTTCCGCAATATGCAATTTGTCTGCAAGAATGTATAAAAACTCTTAATTTTTCTCTTTTCCCCCCCTCTATTATCCCTTTGTGGTTCTATATTTAGTCACAACTATATGATCACGACCTCATGGATTCACAAATTGGAAACTCTTTATCTATATCTTCACACCATGATCCCGACCAACTGCAGTCCCTTTCAATACTTAGCTGATTATCTGATCATCGTGTCTCGGGTTTGTGGTATCCAACACCTATGTCCCATGTTCCGTCATATACATCTTGCACCAAAAGAACTTATGTGATCTGCAATTTATGCCTTTACTAGTGAGAACTCACCAAGGGTTCAAAAGTATTTGCATTAATAAGTGAATAGTAGATGTTCTTATGTGAGATACTTAGCCATTTTTCCCTTGTCTTCTTCCTGTGTATTATCGCTTTCTAGTTATATACTTAGTGGTCTTTCTATGATCGTGGGTTCTAGCGTTGGAGGGCTAACATATCTTCATCTCCATCTATATCCTCACATGACGAATCCAACTGACCATTGTTCCTTTCCATACTTAGTCAATTTTATGCCAGCGGTTGTCGAGTTGGTGCTTTCAAACTCTGTTGCTTCTTGTTTCGTGATATACATCTTGCACTAAAAAATTATGTGATCTACAATTCCACCGTGGACTCCTTAGTCCTTTTTCCCTTTTCTTCTTCCCATGCATTATCGCTTTCTGGTTATTTACTTAGTCGTCTTTCTATGATCGTGGGTTCCAGCGTTGGCGGGCTGACATATCTTCATCTTTGTATATATCCTCACATGACTAATCTAACCGACCACTTTTCCTTTCCATACTTGGCCAATTCTATGGTCGCGGTTTCCAGGTTGGCGCTTTCGAACTTTGTTGCTTCTTGTTATGTGATTTGCAGTATCCATCACTTATGTCCCCTATTCCGACATATACATCTTGCACCCAAAGAACTTCCATGATATGCAATTTATGCCTTTACTAGTGAGAACTCACCAAGGGTTTGAAAGGATTTGCATTAATAAACGAACAATAGATGTTCTTCTGTGAGATACTTAGCCATTTTTCCCTTGTCTTCTTCCCGTGTATTATCGCTTTCTAGTTATATGCTTAGTCGCCTTTCTATAATCATGGGTTCCAGTGTTGGTGGGCTGACATGTCTTCATCTCCATCTATATCCTCACATGACGAATCCGACCGACCATTGTTCCTTTCCATACTTAGCCAATTTTATTCCCATGGTTGTCGGGTTGGCACTTTCGAACTCTGTTGCTTCTTGTTTCGTGATATACATCTTGCACTCAAAATTTCCATGATCTACAATTCCACTGTGGACTCCTTAGTCATTTTTCCCTTTCCTTCTTCCCATGTATTATCTCTTTCTGGTTATTTACTTGGTGGCCTTTCTATGATCGTGGCTTTCAGCGTTGGTGAGCTGACATATCTCCATCTTCGTCTATATCCTCACATGATGAATCCGACCGACCGTTGTTCCTTTTCATACTTAGCCAATTTTATGGCCGCGGTTGTCGGGTTGGCGCTTTCGAACTCTGCTACTTCTTGTTTCGTGTTATACATCGTGCACTCAAAACTTTCATGATATAAAATTCCACTATGGACTCCTCGAACTTGCAAGATTCACTCTACCACGACTCACAAATATTTCAAAGTAATTGTCACTGCCTTCCATCCCCACTAGCTTGTTGTCCTTCCTAATATACATTAGTTATGCTCTTACTAGTGACAACTGGACACACTGGTACAAAATAGTTGGCATCGGACCCTCCGCAATTTACAAATTAACTACCAGGTTCTGACATCGTCCCCTCTTCCATGTCACAGATTATGCATTCAAATGTTCCGAGCGATACAATTTGAACATCAGGGCCTCACGTCTTCTGGGGAGACCTTGTCAGCCTGCTTTGGATCCTCGTGTTGATGGGTTCACAAAATTTCCAATTCTTGGTCACTGTTTTGGGTTGGCGTTTTTGAACTCTGTTGGTTCTTGTTCCGTGATATACATCTTGCACTCAAAATTTCCATGATCTACAATTCCACCGCACACTCGGCCCTTTTTCCCTTTTCTTCTTCCCGTGTATTATCGCTTTCTATGATCGCGGGTTTCAGCATTGGCGAGATAACATATCTTCATCTCCATTTATATCCTCACATGACGAATCCGACTGACCATTTTTCCTTTCCATACTTAACCAATTTTATGGTCGCGGTTGCCAGGTTGGCGCTTTCGAACTCTGTTGCTTCTTGTTCCGTGATATACATATTGCACTCAAAACTTCCATCATCTACAATTCCACGGCAGACTCCTCGAACTCGCAAGATTCACTCTACCACGGTTCACAAATGTTTCAAAGTATCTGTCGTTGTCTTCCATCCCCACTAACTTCCTATCCTTCCTAATATACATTAGTTATGCTCTTACTAGTGACAACTGAACACACTGGTACGAAACAGTTGGCATCCAGCGCTCCGCAATATACAAATTGACTACCGGGTTCTAACATCGTCCCCTTTTCCGTGTTACAGATTATGCATTCAAACGTTCTGAGCGATACAATTTGACCGTCGGGGCCTCACATCTTTTGGGGAGACCTTGTCACCCTATTTTGGATCCTCATGTTGACGCGTTCACGAAATATCCAATTCTTAGTCATTGTTTCGGGTTGGCACTTTCGAACTCTGTTGCTTCTTGTTCTGTGATATACATCTTGTACTCAAAATTTTCATGATCTACAATTCCATCGCAGACTCCTTAGTCCTTTTTCCCTTTTATTCTTCCCGTGTATTATCGCTTTCTGGTTATATACTTAGTTGCCTTTCTATGATCGCAGGTTCCAGCATTGGCAGGCTGACATATCTTTATCTCCATCTATATCCTCACATGATGAATCCGACCGACTGTTGTTGCTTTCCATACTTAAGCCAATTTTGTGGTCGCAGTTGTCGGGTTGGCACTTTCGAACACCGCTGCCTCTTGTTTCGTGATAGACATCTTGCACTCAAAACTTTCATGATCTACAATTCCACCGTGGACTCCTCAAACTCACAAGCTTCACTCTACCACGGTTCACAAATGTTTCAAATTTTTTGTCACTGTCTTCCATCCCCACTAACTTCTTGTCCTTCCTGATATACATTAGTTATGCTCTTACTAGTGACAACTGCACACACTGGTACGAAACAGTTGGCATCCATCCCTCTGCAATATACAAATTGACTACTGGGTTTCGACATCGTCCCCTCTTTCGTGTTACATATTATGCATTCAAATGTTTTGAACGATACAATTTGACCGTTGGGGACTCACGTCTTCTAGGGAGACCTTGTCAGCCTATTTTGGATCCTCGTGTTGACGGGTTCATGAAATATCCAATTCTTAGTCATTGTTTCGGGTTGGCGCATTCGAACTTTGTTGCTTCTTGTTCCGTGATATACATCTTGCACTCAAAATTTCCGTAATTTACAATTCCACCGCGGATTCCGTAGCCCTTTTTCCCTTTTCTTCTTCCCATGTATTATCGCTTTCTGGCTATATACTTAGTCGCATTTCTATGATCGCGGATTCCAGCGTTGGCGGGCTGACATATCTTCATCTCCATCTATATCCTCACATGACGAATCTAATCGGTCGATGTTCCTTTCCATACTTAGCCAATTTTATGGCTGCGGTTGTTGGGTTGGCGCTTTCGAACTCTGTTGCTTCTTGTTCCGTGATATACATCGTGCACTCAAACCTTATGTGATCTACAATTCCCCCGTGAACTTCTTGAACTCGCAAGCTTCACTCTACCATGACTTACAATTTTTTTAAAGTATTTGTCGCTGCCTTCCATCCCCAATAACTTCTTGTCCTTCCTAATATACATTAGTTATGCTCTTACTAGTCATATACAAATTTCCCTCTGGACTGTCCTATCATACCCTCTTCGGTGTTACACATATTACACTCAAAAAGTTCTGAGACAAACAATTTTACCCTCGTGCCCTCACCTCGAACAATTGTACCTTGTAACCCTATTTTGAAGCTGCTTTTTCCTATCCTCGCGACCTCCGCACTTCTTTCTTAGTATGCAATTAGAAACCTTTCATGCTAACAGTTGATCATGCAGTAACTGTCAACATTCTCATTAATGACCAAAACGCTCGAGGAGATCTCCCATTATTACGCATTAAACCAAGATCTGCGGAGAGTTATATTGTCCCTTCTGATTGTTCATCTCAAACACGAGTCGTCGCGTTGGCCTGTTCAATAAATCTACAATGCTTAATCGCTCATTGTCATATCCGCCATGTTCGCATTTCTATGTATGCAATTACTGGTGTTTAATGTTAACAGCTCATCATGCAACAACCGTCGAAATTGTCATTAATGAGCCAAAGTCTTAAGGAGATCTCCCATTCACACGCATTGTACCAAGATTTGCGTAGCGTTATATTATCCCTTCCAACTTTTCATTTCATTCATCGTCTGGAGCAAACAAACGTCCTTGTAAACTTATGCAGCAGGTAGACAACAGTTTTGTGGAGATATAGTAAATATCTTCGAACCAGAACTATTCCCTGAGGTTTTTCACTGTAAGGAGGTGGTCTCTTGGTGCACCGAAAAATATATTCCAAGCCAAAGAATTATTCCACTGCGCGACCATTATCCTGTTTCTTTGTCACCTCGGGTCTTCCGCGAGATGTTAAAATTGTTGGAGCCAACATTGACCTTCAGAGGACAAGACTGCAAGCAATTCCTAGAAAAACATGATAATGGGTTGGACATCTTAGACAAGTTCCTCTAAGACCCGAAAAAAGTTCTTGAAGATATCACAGAGTTGCAGGTAAGTTGCTTTAGAAATCCATTACAGGAAATTGCTTGGTTGTTTACAAGAATAACAGAACATGCATCCGCAAAAAGCATTTCCCATATAATTATTTATATTTTGTACTTCACAGTCAAGAAACAATTCATTTTCGATTGGGGGAAGCTAATTTCCATTGAGATCTGTTCCCAGTTGTCAAATCGAATAAATTTTATATGTCATCCTACTTGATTTTCGCAATAGTGCATTGTTGTCTGTTTCCAAAACTGTCTCTTTCCAAGAAAATAAACTGTGGATTCGACCCAATAACATTCTGGTACCAGGCCTTGTGGAGGCACAAGGCCTCCCATTGTTTTTATGAAGTTTTTATGAAGTTTTTAATGACTTTGTCTCAGTTTTCAAAGATTTATTGTTAGGGAAGGATGCTCCGCGGATGTCTGGCCAGGCAACCAAGTTTTTGAACAGGAAGGGAACACTTGAACAAAAGGAAAATCACACTATACTAATGGTCTTTGGCTGCAAGGAAAATCCTGCTTTCCTTCCATGCCACATCACATACAAGATGTTTGTTGCAGAAATAGCAAGGCAATACAACCACTGGCTGCATTTTTTCCATGACAAGAAAAAAAAATAGTTCATTCCTCTTCCCTGGAAAGTCGGGGACTTCGTGTGCAGAAACGTCAACAAGATTGACGAATTTGTCATCCATTTCAAGAAATTGAATCTAACATATGCTGAAAGGCTAAAAGGGTTCGACCCTGATGGGATTTTTCGAGAAAATTTACTGGAAGTTGGCTTTAGCAACTCTTTTATCCATAGACACCTGACCGAAGACAGGGACAATGATGAAAACAATCTTGCTTCTCGCGATTGTGACGTAGAGACATTGCAAAGTGCAACTGAATTGTACAGACAACAGGGAAAAGTATCCAGTGAGAAGAGTGGCCAGTCCCCCACCAACACTCTCAAGAGCACAACATCACGGAGCATCGCTTCAATGGACCACCCCAGTAAGAAAGCGACACATAAATCTTCAAATGGAGGAGGAGATAAGAACCCTCCTCGCATAAAAATTGATAGTTCTCACAAAATTCCACTGACGAAGAAGAGAAAAAACAATGCAGGGCAAGCAGACAAACCTGAAATTGGAAGTGAATAGTTGCAACTTGAAATTGAAAATGAGCACATGCACAAAGTTGGTCCATCCACAATGGAAATATCTGAGACCAACATTTTTTATGAAGATGAATCCTTCATATTCCAAAGCGTTGTTTTTTACAGCCAATCTAAAAATATGGTCATTGAAAAGAGAGATGTAACAAATAGGAAAGACAAATCTCACACAAAGATTAACTTTAGGAAAATGCGGTCGTCCCAAATCTCCCTATTTCACTGCGTAACCGGTGATTCTCTTGATGATTCCATTGGAGGAATTAAAGTGGACAATGGCAGACTAGAAGACCACCTCAAGGAATTTGAGGAGGCTTTCATTGCCACCCCAGAATTTGCCAGTCCTTTAGCAAAAAATGCATCTGCTACCATTGCAGCCAAGATGAAAGTATCGTCTACCCTCCTTGCATCGTCTAGAGCCCTTGTAGAAAATAACATCAAGAAAATAATGCAACTAGTTATTGAAGCCTGGGAAACATCAAAAAATATAGTTTCCTTCCGAAAGAGGGAAAATGATTTGCTCGAACATTTGCAGGCGAATTTAAAAAATGATCAAGGTTTTTGTGAACAGGTGTTGACCCCTTTTTCCAACCATGCCATCAACACCTTGGAACTGAAAAGAAGACAAGAGAATCTCCCCTCCCCAAAGCGGACCAAAAAAGTAAAAGCATGTTGGCAAAATAAATTTAAGAACCTGGAGCTCATTGTCGAATCGCGTAAACAAGACATATTAGAAAAGGAAGAATTATTCACAAACTTAGTCCAAATAGACTTAGCCGGAAGTACCAATGAGGTTCAAGACCCAAACTTAATTCTCAAATCCTTCTCAATGACCAAAGAAGCCTTCGATGAACAACTTAATATTTTAAAGGGGTTATCTTTCGAAAAAATTTACGGCATACTTGAACATCGTGTAGATGAGCTCGAGCGCTAGGTACTGGACTATTCGGCACACAATGAAAAAAATGAACAGAGTCTGCATGGTATTTCAATGGATCTAAGGAAATTAGAAAACAACCTTTACGACATAGAAATATAGGATGAAATCAACATGGCCCCCATGAGAAGCTACATTGAAGAATGGTTCCAACAGAGAATGGACAACCTCATCCAGGAAGGGCAACAATCGGTTGACACGATTCCACTGACCATCGACGACAGCAACAAAACACATCGGCTTCATAGTAATTCTATACTGTCATCTTGTTTTCTTTATCAATCCAGATATTATACCTCTTTAAATACAAAATTGTAACCAAACACTCATAACTTCCAATTTCTTCTTTTCAGGTCTTCCTCTCTACCGTCGCACACTTCTTCTTTCGACATTCCTAATTCTTGTACTTATTTCTTTTTATGG
>JZKD02S1675652.1:185128-201270 GCA_000966675.3 Picea glauca
CCTTTATTTCTCTCAACTATCTCATTGCTTAACTCCATTCATTTTTTATATCATTCTCATGTTCATGCTCTACATTTTCTCACGTTGTGTTCTCTATTACTAACCACTGGCTAGTATGGAATATGACCAAAAATCAACACAATGAAGAGGAAATTGTAGACCTCAGATGAAAGATAGATGGTTGTAGGTGAGCATAGAGGCTAGGGAAGCTAGGGAACCTTCACCCACCATGTATTTTTGGATGCTTGAGAACCAAGAAATATTATAGGTAATTCCCAAAAAGAATATGGTAGATTGAGCTCTCTAGCCACTTATCCCTGAGGGATTGTTAAGCTAAAAAAAGGAAGATATTCCTTTTGTTGTGTGGGGCAATAGAAGAGAGCTACATCATTATTTGATGGTTGGATGAGATACCTAGAGTGCCTTATAATGAGCAGATTGGTTGAGCATGAGAGCATATGGGTTGGGTTGAGAGAGCTAGAGGCATGTACCTTGGTTCCTTCACCCTAGTAGCTTCATAGCCTAGCGTTGGGGTGGTATTTACATTGAATGCCTATGATTGGGTGGGAAATTGCTTGTGTGCATCTATTTTCTTGTGCTATCATTTGGTAAAAGATAAGAGTTATATCATTGTTTCTGAAAATGCAATTAATGTTATTTTATGTTATGGAAATATATGTATTTTGTATGTTGCGAGTGTGATTATGCTTGATTCTAGTCATGGGTAATTTTAGTTTCCATGAAATTCTATTAGTTCATGCTTGTTTATTTTTGCCACATTTTAATTATCACACCTATGCATGCATTATTTATTTTTGGTCTTCCTTGAAAGACTTTCTATGTTGGTATTGTGGAGATATGGCCTCTAAGGGATAGAATTTGAAAGCCCTATTTTGTGGCTACCCATCTCATGGATGCGAGTGTTGGGTGGGGATACCACAATGTAGTATCGGAGCTCAATTTTAATGATGGCCCAAACCTGGGTAGTTTTTGAGAAGGGAACTACATTCTTCATTGTCATATGTGATCAAATTGAGAATGTTTGCACTATTGGAAGGTCACAAGATAGATTGAAGTGAGTTAGGCATGCCTAGTTCCAAACCTATTGAATGTATCTACTCATGGTTCTTTATTTTTATGAATGTTTTCATGATAAGAGAGAGTGATAAATGATGGCACATGTTTCAGCTAAGGAGAAATCAACAAATGTGACAAAGGGAGATCAATGGTGGAGAAGGATCCTTGGGATTTATCCTTCACATACCTTAATGTGTGGTGTTTTATCATGAATAATTTGGATTGAATTCATTGATTTAGATCAACTTCCTAGGATCCCTCATGGTGTATTAAAAATAGCTTGAGGAGAGGTTCTTGTTTTTTCATGAATGGCTATGATGGCATCAACAAATATTAATTGACAACCCACAATGATTCATGTAGATTAGAAGAGGCTCGAGCATGAGGTACCTATTTTGTCGTGAATTCCTAAGAACTCACCCATAGATTTGAATCAACGATCCACGATCATTCATGCATATTGGAAGAGCCTTGAGAGGAGAGGAACATATTTACCACAAATTGAGATCAATAACCCACATTTGATTTTGCATTTGGAAGTGTCTTGGGTATAAGAAGTTGGGACTCGAACTACTTGAGCCTCTGAAAGACCATCCTCACTGACCTTGATGGCCTTCCATGGTGGAAGAAAAGAGAGATGAGGGAGAAACATATCCTATTCAAATGTTGCTCGAGGAAGTCGTCACACGACAGAAGGACGAGATGATGGATAATTTTTCCCAAATCCTTCGATGGTCGTTGAAAATAGTAGACGTGTCTTCGTCAAGTGACCACTTTGGAGGCACTGTCCCTTTCAAGGTACAAGTTAATTTTGATATTCATGTATTTGAAGGTCGGATAGATGCAGATGCTTTGGAAAAATGGTTAAATATGATAGAAGGTTATTTCTTTGTCTACAATTTCTCCAATAGGGAAAAGATCACCTTTTCATTCCTTAAGGTTGTCCCCTGTGTCAAAAATTGGTGGGAGACTTATTATGAGCAAGATTCCACAAAGGAGTATGGAATGTTTGGGGTCTAACCCACTTGGGACTCTTTTATGGATTTCGTTAAGGAACAATATTACATTGTTGGAAACTATAACAACCAATACATGAAATGGATCACACTACGTCAAGAGAGGAATCAAACAGTGTCATAGTTCACACATACCTTCCATACCTTGCACACCAAGTTGGGTATCAAATACTCTGAGCAACATATGGTTCTAAAATACCATGGGGATATATATAGGCACATCTAAATGAAAATGGAGTTTATGGACATCTCGTCACCGAGATTCGCTTATCAATATGCTATCAAAATCGAGCAAAAATTTAAGCAAAGGAATAAGCGGGAGTTTGTATTTGTGAATGCATCACAACATAAACAGGGAAAAGGTAGCCACAACCTACAAAACAAAGGACAAAGCAAGGATGAACAACCTCAGGACAACCAATCTAATCCACAAGCAAAGAAGGGCAATGGGAAAACAAAGAAAGACATTGGGAAGTGGTGTGAGTTCCATAAAATCCCCTGGCACAACACACACAACACTGATGAATGTCACTTGAAGCAATCATTCGTAGCTGAGATGAAAGAATCATAGTCATATCTAGGCTCCAACACTAATTCAGAGCCAAACAAGGGGAAGCAAATCACTGATGCAGAACCTAGTGCCACAATCACTACCACCAAGGTCAAGCCGAATGAACCAGAAGAGTCGAAGGAAGTTGAGCGCCTTTTTTCACTCATAAATGTGGGTGAAGGGTTATCGGTTGCATTTCATTCTTGATAGCGGAAGCCAAAAAAACCATAGAAAAATTCTAAGATGTTAACTATGTTTTGAACTAGTGGAATAAGTGGGTGGCCATTGATGTCCACCTGGATGATCGTGCACATATTGTGCATGTACAACTCCAAGCATCCACACACATGGGATGAGATCCTTTTGTATGTTCAACATAACTACAATATAGCACTCCATAGCTCGACCGACCACAACCCTATTAGGGTGGGCCTAGGATTTCAACCATTGGGCCCCATTGATGAAGCATTGCCCCTTGCATACACATAGAAAGAATCTTCCCATTCTCAATGTGAGGCTGACAAAGCCACCAAATTCATTGAAAAAATATAGCACATACGCCGACATTTCCATGATATTTTACATAAATCTAATGCTAAGCACAAGTAGTGCCATGATCAACACTGAGTTCCACACAAATTTCAGGTGGGAGACAAGGTTTGGTTGCATTTGTAGAAAGAGAACCTTACAGGACCCCATCAGAAGCTGCATCCACTTTACTATGGACCTTACACCATCACCAAGGTTATGGGTGACAATGCTTTAAGTATTCCCCCTTCCTTGTCTTGCACCCAATATTCAATAATGTGGACCTACTTCAGCCATATTTTCCACCACTATTGGAAACATTGGAAGTGGTAGAGAAAATAACACCTATAGAACTCAACCATGTTTGCATGGAATAGGAAAACATTGATCAGATCATGGAAACACAGGTTAAGGGAACCCACCAACAATAGATCCAACTCTATCGGGTTGTCAAAGCAGGGAAACTATTGCACCAAGGAAAGTGGCTCACCAAGTGTTAAGTTCAACATAATTTTCCCCATTTGATGGGGGTCCTCAATGCAATGGAGACCATTTCTTCCTAAGGGGGGAAGGATTTATCCAGGTGAACATCGGTGGCCACCCACATATTCCACTGGCTCAAAAGACAATTTCCATCTTGGCAATTTTCTACGTTTTTTTCAGGTCCTAACTTTTCAAGATCATTTTGAGGCCCTAAATGATGTTTTTTTGGCACGAAAGAACCCAACAGATAGCCAAAGGCATATACTAGGTTGTTTGAAATGTGTACTTCTTGACTAGACCTCTCCAATGGGATACTGAGCACCCCAAACAGAGATCGTATGCAAAAGTAACGCCTCCGGGAAGTTGACGTATCAACTAACCACATCGGGGCCCACAAACCTTTTGGTGTTTCATCTTCCAGGGTTATGGTGTTGGTTGTTTAGGTTTTTCTCATTGATGCTTTATGTTAAAAGGCCTTTTCAGCCTCATTGTAATCACTTATTGTAAATGCACATAGTTGTCACATCTATTCTTAGAGATAAGCTACCACCATTCTAGTGAGTTCCTTTCACTCTACATTTTTATAGTTCCAACATATTTCATTCAGTAATAGAAATTGAGTATTACTGTATCTCTGTGTTTCTATCATGTTTTTGTGTTTTGTTTCGTTCCCTCATAAATCCAAATCAATGGAAGACAATGCAAAGGCCATAAACAATTGAAATGATTAGCACATAAAAGGTTATATATGGTATTTGACCTATGTAACATTGACTAGTAAGAATGAGACTATCCAAGTGGATCGAGTCCACATAAATGTAAATGTACAAAAGGGCTTCATATTAATGAAAATGCAATGTGTGACAACGATGACCTATGAAATCAAAGGAAATTGGCTTGAATCCACAAGGGTTATCAGTACAAAAAAACAGTAAAAACCAATGGAGTTTGATGACAAATTGCATGAAATCATTAATGGATTAAAAAAAAATGAGGACATTTCCCTCAACTCACCGCACAAAGGGTGTTTCCACCCCCTTGACCCCTATAATTCTCCTTGAGAATTTGAAAACCCTTGTGAAAAATTCCTTAGGTGAATACTGGAAAAAGGGAGAGGGATTCATGTTATATTCCATCTAATTATCACAAGGAGGCTCAAAAACACAAAAGGTTTACTATATTGATCATTTCATTGCTAATTATTTTTGTCTAATAAAATTGTTGTTCTTCACAATTCTTACAGTTCAATCTAGGTATTAACAATGATAGGAAAAGTGTAAAATTCATAAAAGGTGGTGAAATTCTAAATCCTATAACTTGTATCTCCTACATCAAAATTGAGAAAAAATGTAATTATTACAAATCTCTTTTAGAGGGGAAGAGAACCAAGAACTCATTTTTTGTAGAAAATCCTTGATTTGTCAAGATAATTAAAATAGCATAGGATTAGTCTCTGTTGGGATAAGAAATTGTCATCATGGAGGATGCACACAACTCCCATGATTTTTAAGAAGATGCCATGGGAGAAAATCTACAGGAAGGAAATCCAAAGACAAAGTATAATGGATGTAGCAATTAAAAGACTCCTCCAGATATTGCAAAAAATATGAGGAGCTTAAGGTAGATCTTCGAAGCCTCAAAGTTGCATAACATATAATGAAAAACTAATCAAGGCTCTTGAAGGGAGAAACTAACTAAATGAAACCATCCTTCAAATTTTGATAGATGTAGAAAGACAAATGCATCATGGATATAACTCTAACAATTTTTATAGAAGCAAGTATAACTCCAGAAGTTGTTCACATAGGAGGTCCCATAGTATAAGAAGAACCTCTTGAGATGTAGCATATAAGCCATATATGTTAGAATATTCTGTTAGTCAGTCCTATGCATCTAAGGACTCATTAAGTAGCCTAGAATCTTCTCTTGGTATCCATAGGAGAAAGAGGCCTCTTATAAATAACTTACATGGAGAATTTTGAAAGGCAACACCACCTATATTTGATGTTGAAGTTAAATCTAGACAAGGCTTGGCTTCTTAGTATAAGAAATTGTTTCCAAATGTGCTACTATTATGGAAATATGAAGACCAAATTTGCCAGATTTAATTTAAATGTAAGAGCTTCTTTTTGGTCGTATCACCTATGAAAATTAAAGAATATTAGTGAGAGGAAGATTGTAGGAAACAATTGAAGAAATACTTTCAACAAAAAATCTTTTGTAATTGTTACTATGGAAGTAAAATGAGAGAATTCCATGTGTTGAAATTTGGGAAAAGGACCATGGATGAGTCTGTAAATAAATTCTTGGAATTGTTGAGGTATGTCAAATATATCTAAGATGAGAAGGTTTAAATTGTGTTTCTTAAGTGGATTGATATAATCCTACATGTATATAATTTAATTTGACAAGTCTTAGACACTTGAAGAGGAAATTAGAAAAGCTAAGTACTGCTATGAAAAAAATGGAATTCAAAGGGCATGGAAGGATAAAAAAAGAGAGAAAATTGACCAGAGGAAGAAGGGGTTCAAGCCTTCTCACTTTAAAATCTAGCCAAAGACCTTCCAACAAAATTAGTGAGCATAAAGTGGGAACAAGACAAATGAGTTATGGGGAAATAAGTTGAGGTACCCTATTCAATGTTACTGATGTGGAGAAGACCACATGTACATGAATTCCCCTCATCAAAAGGACAATACCAAGAATTTTCACCACATCTAGGAAGCATATAATAAAGGGCATAGCACAAACTATTCTACAAATTTATGTTGCATTGGAAGACCACCAAGTAGATCACCAATCAGCTGCGATTGAATTTGAAAGTGATATCGCTAAGCAATCTATTTCCATTTTAATTGATCTAGGATCTAGTCACAGTTATGTTACTCCTCAATTTGTTGAAACCTGTATTATTAACAAATGCAAGCATAATAATTCATCACTAGTCCAATTAGCCATTGGAACCAAGAGAAAGGCTAGTGAAATAGTGGAGAGCCATCCAATAGAGCTAGATAGAGTCTTTTCATAAGAAAAAACAAATATTTTTCCACTTGGCTCTTATGATGATCTTATTGATGTTTTGGTAGTTGTGGGAGGAACTTTCCTCTAGACAACCTTTCTTAGAAGATAAGAAGATTCCAAAAGTCCAGGAAGACCATTGAACATCATAATAATACCCCATAAGAGAATTCGACTCACAAGGAAAAGAATAAAGTGAAAAATAAGATTCCCAAAGAAGAATTCGACCCAAGAAGGTGACTTGAAGAATATAAATAAGGGATATGTCTAGCTCATTTGACACACTCACTCACTCATTGGAGAAGGCAACACCATTCTGAGGCAAGGAGAATGCATCTACTGCAACATCTTCGAGATTGGTTATTCTTGGTGAAGGCTTTCTCTTGTGCGCTATCTCTCGGAGGAGGTGCACTCTACTTGTATGGTGTTGTTTTTGCAACTGGGAGCACTATCTTGAGCGCTAGCCTAGTGCTAGGGTTTCTTTATTATCTGTTTCTCTTGAGAGTTGGTGTATGGTTGGACTATTATGGATGAAATCTATCTAAGAAAGGTTGTTGGGTTGTTTTCCCCATTTGGGGATTTCCCAGGATAAATATCTTGTGTACTCTTGTCTATTGTCTATGTTGCTATTATTGTTCATTCTATGATATAACGGTTTATGTTAAAGGAATAAAAGAACACTGGTAACACTATTGCTCTGTAAATAAAGAAAAATCAACAATTCTCATTGGTATAAACTAGTTGGAAGCACATTGAGTTAAACTTGACTTCTATTTTGATTCCATTAATGAATATGGAAACTCAAGTACAATAAGAGGCATTCTAAAAGAAATCCCTATTAAGTAAATTTCAGCGTTATAGTTGAAGAAATGCTTTAGAAAATGATGTTAATAATATGCAACCCACATATTGGAATCAACAAAAGATAAATCTCTAAATCTTGAACATTGCATGACTTCTCAATTGATCTTGTACCTAGAGCTAACCTAGTTCCCAAGACTCCTCAAATAATGAGTACCCTAGAATTATTGAAGGTGAAAATGCAAGAGTCTCTAAAAAAGGGACGTGTTCGACCAAGTGTATCTCCATGTGAATCACCTATGTTAGTTGTGAAAAAGAAATATGGAACTCTCAAGTTGTGTATTGATTACATGTATCTGAATAATCCATAGTGAAGAACACATACCCATTGCCTTAAATTGATGACTTGTTTGACCAAAAGAGAGGATAAAAAGTACTCTCAAACACTAATTTGAGATCTAAAAATCATCAAGTTAGAATTAAAGAAGAATACATCCATAAGACATACTTTAAAACAAGGTATGGACATTATGAATTTGTGGTGGTGACATTCGGTCTCGCAAATGCACCAGCTACATTCATGTGCCTAATGAATAGTGTTTTCAGCAAGTACTTAGATAATTTTGTGCTTGTTTTTCTATATGATATATTTTTTACTCTAAGAATGAAAAAGAGCATGATAGTCACTTGAGGATGATTTTGCAGATACTGAGAGAGCATAAGTTGTATGCAAAATTATGCAAGTGTAATTTTTATCAGAAGCAAATACATTATTTAGATCCCATCATTTCAAAAGAAGGAATATATGTGGATCTATAAAACATTGAGGCCATAACGAATCGACCCACTCCAAAAAACATAACAAATCTAAGATCCTTCATGGATATTATTAGTTATCATCAAAAAATTTATTGAAATATTTTCCAAAATTGCAGACCCAAGTAATTGTTTTCTAAAGAAAGGATAAAGTTTGTATGGTCCCAAGAATGTGAGGAAAGCTATCAATTATTGAAAAATATTCTCACAAGTACCTCAATTATGAAAATTGTATATTTGGACAAAGATTTTTTTGTGTGCACTATTGCATCCACTGAAGGACTTGGTGGAGTTCTAATGCAAGACAATTATGTGGTTTGTTAAGAATCACGAAAATTGAAAGAACATGAAAAAAAAATTCCACTCGTGACTTGGAACTTAATGTAGTAGTGTGCATGCTTTGAAAATGCGGAGGCACTACTTTATGTACAAGAGATTTGAGCTCGACACTAATCACAACAACTTGAAGTGTTTATTTTAGCAACCAAACTTAAATTCCAGACAAGATAGATGGCTGAAATTTCTTTGTAATTTTTTATTATGAGATCAAACATATAAAAGGAAAAAAAAATTGTTGATGCACTTAGCAAAAAGATACATGCAGTAGATGTTAGCACTTGCAAGTCAGATTTTAAAATGAGAGTTATAGATTCCCTTGCTAAAAATGAACACTACATTCAAGTGAAAGATGTATTGCATCAAGAGAAATTAGAAAATGCCATCAATTGAATGATAATGGGCTTCTCATTTATAAAAATAGAATGCATATTCCCAATTCTTCAAAATTGAAAAGAATATCATGGATGGAATACATAAGATTCCATATTATGGCCATCGTGATCAATTAAAATGGAAATGGGTTTCTTAGAAAAAATAAAGTATTCATGGATCTCTTGGGAATATTGTGGTGATCTGATTCCAAAAATGATTGTTGCAATAAGAAAGCGATACTTTTTGAAGTTCCCAAAAAATGCATCAAATGTTTGGGACTTGGAAATTTGTTGTAAGACTCTCAAGGTTACGGACCATTTCTTAGTAGGTAGTAGAATTGGGTGGCCACATATATCCACCTAGATAAGTCATCCCCTTTAGGAAGAAATGGTATCGATTGATTCAAGTTCCTCCATCAAATGGGGGAATTTCTATTGAATCCAGTTCCTACTAAACCACTTTCCCTAGTGAAGAAGTTTCCCTACTTTGACAACTCATCTTGGTGTCCATGATCTAATCAACTATATCCCACTCCCTACATCTAGGGTTGATATATGTAGGGGCCAAGTGATTTTCCATGTCTAAGGTTTCCAATAGAGGAGATAAATATGGTCCAAGCAGTGCCACATTAGATATAGGGTGTAAGCCATGGATAAATGGAATACTCAATTCAAAATCATTATCTCCCATATCCTTGGTGATGGTTTAACACTCATATCGAAGTGGTTTGAGTTTCCTATGGGGACATGTGAGTCACTTTTTTTTCAATTTCAACCATAGCTTATCACCAAGTTGATCATGTCATCGATAGTACTTGGCATTGGATTTTTGCAAAATATCATGAACTTGTTATTAGATGTGTTGGATTAATTCCATAAATTTGGCTACTTTATTTACCTCAGACTTAGCATGGAAGGAATCATCATGTTTATATGCAATAGGCAAAGATATGTGAATTAGGGCCAATAGTTGTAATCCCGGACACACCTAAAGAGGGTTGTGTCCAATAGAACTATGAAGGGCTTTGTTGTAGCTATGTTGAACATAAGGAAAGATTTCATCTCATGTACATGGATTCTTAGAATTGTATATTATGAGGACATGCACAATCATCTTGTTGACTGCCTATGTTTTTCCATCAGTATGGAGGTGGAAGGTTGTCAATTTGGTCGGCTTGGTGTCCATCATTGGCCATAGGCTAGACCAACAAGTACTAAGAAATTCATTGTCCCTATCTAAAACAATGGTTTATGGCAGCCCAAAATGAACCCAAATGCACTTGAAGAAGATCTTAATAGTGGTTCCACTAAGATACTCTTATTATAGGGCGCCAAAATGAAAATCTTAGAGAACGAATCAACAACCACAAATTTTTAATAATCCATAAAACAAAAGCTATATTTTCATTGCCAAGTTTGACAAAAATCCATAAAAGAAATTCTACAATATTGTTAACACCTTTTAAAATCTACTCTGGATCATGTTGCCAATGAATAAGTCTTCAAAATCCATTTAATATTACAAAGGAAGGTCATCGGAATATATCTTCTTTTAGAAAGTAATTGCTACATTCTTTGCAGTGAATACAGATTTTTCCAAATCTGTAATATGGAAGAATCAGTTGTACTACAATTCAATTCAAAATTGTATGTATGAGGTGAGCATATAATGAACTCAAAATAAACAAATCACAGTGATTCCATTCATTTTCTACATAACTCAAAATTGAGAGCACACATCACTATAGAAAAAAAATTTTCCACCATGGGTGGATTCACTACCTACCATAGGCAATGATGGCTTGATTGGTTCACCATAAATTTTACTCCTCAATTAATCATTTATATTATTTATATCAATGAGGAAACAATCCTGGATTAATTTATGATATTTATATTGATCCCCAATCATTAATGGCCAATGGAATTCAACATCAAAATACAAAGGACCCTAGAATCAAGCCTCAAGGTACCAAATGGTTAATCATTTTCAAACTTCCTAGCCCATGGTCCTTTCAAAACCAAATCAAGCATGTGATCAAGCAGCCAAATGCATTACTTTCAAGTTGCATATATCAAATTAATAAGTGGAAAAAAATACCAAATAAATACACAAAGGATCAATCAAACAGCCAAGATGATCTAAGAAACAGTAAACCATACAAGTCAAGTGTTTGCATGCAACAAAGTATATCCATAGAACAACAAGCATGACAGTAATCAAACAAGCAATAACTAGCAGGTCAATAGGATGAATAATATATTGAGAATAAAATGGTAGGGTATATCAAAAAACACTCAATCTACCCATATCGCTCTGATTCTATCTGTCTACCCATATCACTCAGATTTTATCTATCTACCCACACCCATTCCTTGAAAAGATGATTGAGGAAAAATTTCATGTTCAAGAATGCCATAAAGTATTTGCATTAAGAAAATGTTGCACATAAAAGGATATTTATTTCTTCCAAGCTCTGTATCTACAATGCACCATGTATTGTGCAAGTAAATGTTATTTTAAAGACGTTACCAAGACATAATATTGGATCCAATGACATTGATAAGCATCCAGGCCACATCATCAAGAGTTAATACTAGAGCTAATGAAACTAATAAGTATCGAAATCTATATTGCTAACCAAGCTCTATTAAAGGCCTATTGATAAAAAATTTGGTTACACCAGTTTTCCTCCCTTTGGAATAATAATAATAAAAAAATGATATCAGAAGAATTTTTTTTTGGACAATCATTAGTTCATGGCATATCTCTCAGTCTCAACTTCATCATGCATTTCACGGATTCAAAATTCAAGTCTATATGCTCAAGATATCCATGTTTTTTTCTAACCACCCAAATAGCTCTTCTTCCATATGCAACCATGCTAATTTTTCTTGGAACTAAGAATTCTTGGAACCGTGATCATTGTCTTGGAACCACACTTATGTTCTTGTAACTTCTCTTATTCTCCCATATTACATACTTGTTCTTATTCCAACCTCTTTTTACTTATCTCTTTACTTACTCTTTTCTCTTATACGTCTCAGTCTATACGATTTAGTCTATTTTCTTATTTTCCTCTCCTAGTTTTACTCTTCCCCATTCTCTATACTTAGTTTAATTTCTCTTCCTCTCATCTCCCTATCTCAATACTAATCTTCCATACTTAGAATTGTTTTTACACTCTCATACCTCTCTTTACTCTCCCTCACTCTTCTCTTCTATACTTAGATTGTTTTCAAAGTTTTTCCCTCCCCTCTCCTCCTAGCATCTTATTCTTCATACTTAGAATTTTTTCTCACTTCCATAATCTCATTCCTCTCCTCTCTTACTTTTCAACACTTAGAATTTTTTTCATATTTCTCAATATCCATACTCCTCTCTCTTCACTTCACCTCACCCCTAGTTCCATACTTATTTTTTTTGTTTTTTTCCCTCCCCCCTCACCTCCGTGGGTTCACCTTCACCTCTGATTCATGTCCTCACCTCCAATTTCCCTATGTATCTATCCTCCCTCCTCACCACCACAGGTTCACACCCCCTTATCCCTCCACTCCCCCCTCACCTCCGACAACATGAAAACTCATCATCACACCTCCCTCCCTCCTCTCTCGTCCCATCTCCCCCTCCCTTAACTAATTTCTTAATTTTATTCCAAGACACATTTAAGCCAATGAAACGATGACACATGGCATCCAATGGGACGATAACACATGGAAGCCAATCAAACTATGACATGTGGTAGCTAATGACATCACAACATGTGGCATCCTATGGAAACCTATCACACTATGACACATGGTGATGACATGGATGTTGACTCACTATTGACTGGGATATTACTCACTAATGACTGAGCATTGACTAGGAACTTAATGGATGTTGACTAGGCTATCAAAATATATAATTAATTCATGAATTTTCCAAGGTTCGAGCCTCCATAGTCTCCATAGTTTCCTTATGTTCCACATAAAGGAATGGTAAAATTTGACTATATAAACACTTGAGAACTTTTTACCACAATGCATGTGGGATTGAATTTCCTTTTAAAAAGGTGAATTGAGATGAAGGGCCAAGATTAACCCACAAATTGATGAACGGTTGTTGAGCAACAGTTTTTCGAAGGTCATATCTTTTGATTCGGGCATCATTTTTTGAAAAATTATACTTAGTTGGAAAGTTAATTTGATGAGGAAGATGATGGAACAAGTTTCAAGAGGTGAAATTGGTCATGATGCTCTCAGAAATTGAAAGAACAATGAATTATTTTTTGATGGTTTGTTTATAAATATGCTTAGAACCTCAACTTTATGAGATTATATCGTAAGATCCATAACTCCCAATTATGCTCAAGAGAACTTGTTGGAACTATGGGATGATGAAGATTGCATATAAAATGGTTTCCATGGCTGAAAGGTTAAATATATTGCTCAGAAAATTAAAACACAATCCACTTTTTAAAAAGGCATCAAGTTAAATTTTTTGAAAATAAAAGTTTATTTAATAACTTTTATTAAAGATGAAATGGGCCCCACTTCAAGGCACAAATTCCAATGACACAAATTCATTAATAAGACTTCAATTATGAATTTATTAAAGTGGTTATTCCAAGAAGTAAGCATGTGGAAGTTCCTAGAAGGACTAAAACCCTAACTACTTCGAGAAAGAATTAGGAACAATTTTAAAAGAAGGAAGCATCATCAAAGAAAGGGTTAGAAGGTTGCATTATTAAGGGTCCAACCATCATGTAGCCAGGTCTTTGATCAACAAATAAAGATCTCCATTCTTATAATTCTTCTACACCATTTTCTCAAGGATTTGTGCTTATATTTTTTAACTGAGCGTAAGGTTGAGTTCTTGAGTGTTTTTCTTGTATTCTTCCAAGACTTTTCTCTATAAGATCATGGAGTATTTACAACCATATATGTGACTACCAAAATGTAAGCCAGGATTGTCTATTTGATTCTTGGATATTTATTCCTTGTCTTTGACAATCTTTATTTATGAAGATTTAGTCAATTAGTTTGTTGAGATGTTTTGCATTGCTGAATATCTTTATGAAGCTCCACAACGAACTACTTCAGGGTATTACTTAATGATTTCTCATATATTGGGATTTCTAAGTGTGATATTTTTAGAGTGTGTCCATCAAATTATTTTCAATTTTGAATGTAGAACTCATTTAAAGTTCTCTAAAATGATCAAGACCACCTCATCCTTTTCTTGGTTATGGAGCTTGATTATCTTCATAACTCAGAGGTTTGTTTCAGTCGTGCTTGGATCACATTTCTTAACAAGGGCGTGTGGTGGGGCTTTCCCCCCCACTACTTTCGTTAGGGGGGTCTAGGGAGGGCGACAGGGATTCGGGTGCAACACCCCGAAGAAAATTTTTGGGAAACATTGCCTTGTAAAATATTGTAATTTCATAGTCAATCTGGACCGTTCATTATAAGGTCACAGATATGACGATAGAAGTTGTGTTAGGGATTTTTTCCCTAGAAGGAAACCCTCTTTTATTAGGGAATTTTATTATGGCTATGTGTGATAGTGAATATTTTGATTAATTGGGTTGGTTGTCATTGATGTCAACCCTTGAAGAAAGTCCAGTAGCGAATTTCGGTAGCACAAAGGTTTGGGTAATGGACCCAAGTTTGTTTGATGGATAATGGTATTATTTTTTATATATATTTGCAGGTAATACTATTATAGATGGATAGTACATGTCATTCCATTTCCGGTGGTATGTGGAACGTCACATAACTCCTCGCGGTTAGAGATTTATGGCCATGTGAAGTTGGAGAACCCTCATGAGTCATCTAGAAGCCCCAAAATGTCAAAGTAGTCAAAGTGTTTGCAAAGAAGAAATTATTTAAATAATAAAGTGAAGTGATGAGTGTACTATCAATCAAAGAGGATGCAAAAGAAATTATTTAAATAATAAAGTTAATGGAGAAGTTACTAATTATGGAAAGTGGTTAAGTTAAGTGGACAAGTGATTATAAGTGGGTTAACCCTAAAATAAGGAAAGTGGGTTAAGATGGTTAAAATATAACCCCTTGAGGATGTTATATGAAAGTATAAATAAGAGGCAAGGCTCTCTCATTTAAATACACTTGAACCTATTGAATATCATTGAATATCTATTTTGTGAAAGGTTATTTGGGCAGGTGTATTGATAGAGAAAAGTGCGGCAGAAAAATCACGGCAAAAAAGTGCGACAGAAAAAGTGCGACAAAAAAATCACAGCAAGAAAATCGCGACAGAAAAAGTGCGGCGGAAAAATCACGACAAAAAAAGTTCGGCAAAAAAATCGTGGCAGAAAAATCGCGGCAACAACATGGTTGGGTTCTATTTATGAGAGATATGGCACATCTTGTTTGAGGTATGTTTTGTGAGCTAGGGTTTGACTCTTGAGATGGTATTGGATGTTCAGTATTGCTGCATATATTAGATTTGTTGAGGGATACAATTGGTATTTTTTTGTTGGTATTTGACATATGGGTATTGGTATTTTGGTTGAGGTATGTTGCTGAAGTTATTGGTACAGATAAAGTTTGTATAATTGTGAGGTTCTAGTACATAGTTTGAGGTATAGACTTGTGGTATAGTGTTTGAGGTATATGTGACCAAATCAGTTTTGGATGATGAAATTGATGAGGGCTTTTGGTTGAGATACATGTTGGGTACATGGTTGAGACAAGTAGTTGATGAGTTGGCACATACATGAGGTGTATAGTTGATGATGTTGGTAAATCTTGATGAGTCATATTTTATGTGTATTTTATGCATGATTGGTACATATTTGATGCATGGTTGATGCACTCATTAATGGTACAGGTTGAGGTACAGGTTGGTGCATGGTTGATGCACTCGTTTATGGTACAGGTTGTTACAAGTTGGTTGGCTGCAGGTCAGTGGTACAGGTTGTTACATTGGTATATCTCACAGTGATAGTGTGACAATGGTTCCATCATTATACTTCTGCGTTGGGTTGGTTGGATGGGGCAAGGACAGGTGGTTGTAGCTGGAGAACATAGGGGGTTGTAGCCTCCTTATGGTTGTAGCCATAGAATTGGGGAGTTGGAGCTTCCCTCAGGTTGTAGCCTGAGAAACTAGGGGGTTGGAGCCTCCTTCCAGTTGCA